>CAUYON010107775.1:0-19587 GCA_963573935.1 Arctocebus calabarensis
TTCTTCTGCTGAGCCGGAAATAACTTATTTAATGAATGAATCCTTGTTGACTGAATTACTATTCATTTTCCCTCTTATTTAAATGTCATATGACTTTAAAAAATACACATGATGGCTCGGCGCCTGTGGCTTAACAGGCTAAAGGCGCCAGCCACGTACACCTGAGCTGGTGGATTTGAATTCAGCTGGGCCTGCCAAACAACAATGAGGGCTGCAACCAGCCGGTGGGCGCCTGTAGTCCCAGCTACTTGGGAGGCAGAGGCAAGAGAATCGCTTGAGCCCAGGAATTGGAGGTTGCTGTGAGCTGTGATGCCACAGCACTCTATCCAGGGTGACAGCTTGAGGTTCTGTCTCAAAAAAAAAAAAAAGGCTCGGCGCCTGTGGCTCAACGGGCTAAGACAACAGCCATGTACACCTGAGCTGGCGGGTTGGAATCCAGCCAGGGGCCGCCAAACAATGACGGCTGCAACAAAAAATGGCCGGGCGTTGTGGCGGGCACCTGTAGTCCCAGCTACTTGGGAGGCAGAGGCAGGAGGCTCACTTGAGCCCAAGGAATTGGAGGTTGCGTGAGCTGTAATGCCACGGCACTCTCTCCAGGGTGACAGCTTGAGTTTCTGTCTCAAAAAAAAAAAAAAATACACATGAAATTCATGAACACTAAGGACAACCTCATGTCAGCCATCCATAGCTAAGTGAATTAATTCCATGCACCTAGACATTTACTGAGTTCTGTGAACCTGGCTGAGTCTAGGCTGTCTGTAGTACCTGGCCCAGCACCCAGTGAACAGTATGTTTTCAACAAATTCTTATGTGTGAATGTGATTCCAAGGTGAACATTCCATAATACAAAAAAGAAATTTAAGACATCTCCCTGTTTCCCAGTGGGACACATGACTTTACCTCTCAGACCATCAGTCTCCCCATTCATGAGCCAGGCTGACAACAGGCACCAAGTAAGTAGGTGCTGGACCTCAATGGCCGCTCCTCCAGGTAGGAAAAGAGCACTGGAACTCGGTTTCTGGGTTCTGCCTCCATCTCCTCCCTGTTGGTTCCCTGTAAGGGGCAATGAGTCACCCTGTCTGTCATTCTTCCTCAGCCAATGAACCTGGGAACACCTGGGGGTGGTTGATGAGCACAGTCACTGTGGCTCTGTGGCCCCAAGACAAACATACAGCCCTTCTGAGCTTCGGTCTCCCCTTCTGGGACGCAGGTCGTAAAAGCACAACTTCACGTCGTCTTTGTGCACTTAAATCTCAACCCAGAGCAGAGTTTTGCACAGAGTGGGCCCTCATGTTCCAATCCGAAGCGAACAGCATACTAACATTAACGGACACACCATCTCACGTCACCTTCTCCGACTTTTAGGGAAGAGCACGAGCGCCACCTTGTGGCCACGTCTCTAATAAACAGCGGCCCCCCTCAGTGGGGTGAAAGGGCTCCAGGCTGCTAGCTCCTGCCCCGAGGTCCCCCTCGCGGGGTGCGCCCTTGCTCATCTGCCCACATCTTATCATTTATTCCTGCGCTTTTACTCTTGACTTCCTACCTCCCCCAAGCCTGGTTCGCCTCCGTCGCGGTCCCTTATGCAGTACGTGGTCAATAAAGACCGATTGGATGCAGAAATGAATGACTTTATTGCTTGGGCCCCGCAAGGTGACCGGATCCCCTGGACCCCTCCTCAGGCCGCCGCGCCTTCGGCCAGGACTCCGTCGATCCAACCCACGTAGCTCGCCACGCGCGTGTAGATCCCCGGCTTCTTGCGATTGCCACAGACTCGCGAGCCCGAGGTGACCACGCCCTCAAGCACTCCCCGACACACCAGCGGGCCCCCGGAGTCGCCCTGCACGAGGTGGGCTGTGAGGATAGGCTCTGCCAGCTGGAGCCTCCCTTGTCTGGCTCTGGCTCCAGCTGGCAATTTCAGCTCTTCTGTCGCTCAATCTGGTTCTTCACTGATAAAGGTCCACCAAGCGGTGCCCGATTACCAATCCCCGCCCCTCCCTCTAAGCCTACTCAGCTCTTGGCCCCGCCCCTCGGAGCAGACCTGGTCTTAGTCTCAGCAAGTGCGCACGCGACCTCACCCTACTCCAGGCTTTCCCTGATGGGCCAGATCCCATTTCCCCTAACTGCCCCAACCTGTCTCAGAGACCACCCCTCAACTCAGGCCCCTCCTTCGCGCTTGTCCCAATCTTGGGCCATTCTCCAAACTTCGCCCAGCCCTAGGCCTCATCCTTACATGCCCTGCCTCTCCACAAAGCCCAGCTCCACAAAATCCCATCTCCGAGTCAGCCCCATTCTCCAGGCCCAGCCCAGAACATCCCGCCCCCCAGGGCCACACCCTCGTTCCTCCCCGCCTCTTTCCCCGGTCCCGCCCCTCAACCACCCAACCCCTTCCCAGGCCCCGCCCCATCTCCTGGTTGGGTTCCTGAGCACCTTGCAGCTGTCCCGGCGGTTGCTCTCAGCGCACATCATACGCTCGGTGATGGTGCCGTCGTGGTACGTACGCAGGTTGCAGGTGGCCCGGTCCAGCACCGGCAAGAGCACGTGCTGCAGGCGGTCGGGCCGCCGACCAGAGTGGCTGACCACGCCCCAGCCGGCCACGTCGCAGAGGGTGCCTGGTGCCACATCGCGGTCCACGCGTTGCCAGGACAGGGGACGTACGGCGGGCCCCAGGACAGCCTTCTCAGACAGCTGGGAGTGGACGGAGGTGGACGTCAGGGTTGGGGCACATGGGGTGCGAAGCGGAAAAGAGCGGGTTAGGGTTGGGGAGGTAGGCATCAGGGTGGGTGCGAGGGTGCCCAGTGCAGCAGGAAAGACTGCAGCTAGACTCGCTGGGGATGGGTACATGGGTGTGCCCAGTGTAGCAGGAGAGACTGTGCCTAGACTCAAGGTGTGGGGTACAGGCAGGGACCCTCCTCGGTGCAGCAGGAACTGCTGCTACACTCTCCCACCTGCAGCAGGAGGAGGTCATGGTCAATGGTGTCTGGCTGGCTGTCCGGGTGGGGCACTGCGCGGCGCACGTCGTACAGGCGCTTGGAGATCTCGGGCTGGGACAGAGAGTGGGCGCCCAGGAGCACCTGCACCTTCCCATTGGCCCTGGGGACGGGGCAGGGTCCGTTGTCAGGAGCTGAGTGCCACCACCCATCCTTACCCTTATCCCGCCCTTTGCTTCTCAACAGAGGCACTCACGCGTCCTCCAGGCAGTGTGCTGCGCTCAGCACCCACTGCTCAGCCACCAGTACACCGCCGCACAGGTGCTGGCCGTTCACCTGCACCGATGCCATGTAGGGCCTCGCGTGAGCCTCGGCCTCCCGGCCACCCAGGATGCGACCACGAGGCTGTGCTGCTGTGGAAGGACAGGAGGGTGTGAGGACCATGGGGTGAACTGGCTTTTCCATGACCCCTCCAACCCCAGGCCACCTCAGCTCTTCCCAGACCACAAATTCCACATCTGTCTTCATCCCATCAGAGTTCAGAATTCAGATGCCTCCTGGGCCTAGAATGACCAGTGCAGATAGAAAGAGAATGGCACAGGGAGTAGGGCACTTGGGAGCAAAATCCAGCCCTACACCCTATGCCTAGCACTTCAAATTAAACATAAGGAAAATAGGGCTGACCAAACAAATACCCGCGCTACTCTAGTTTACTCAGGAGGGGGCCAGTTTTTGCGTGCAGAATTTCAGATTCTCATGATGGAGAAAGCTCAGATTTCACATTCAACATTTTGAGAATTCCTTTGACTTTGAGAGCTTTTTGTTCGTGGAGACTCCCCCCCCCCACCTCCTTTCTGCCCACCAGGTGAACTGGAGGACTGTTCTATATAACCGAGGGGGCAGCTGGCTACAGGCTGCTGCCCCTGCCCCAGTACCACTCACCACACGTGGCTGCTCCTAGGAGAACCAGAGCCATCAAGCTTGCTGAGCTGGGCATCATGAAGCCGTTGTGTCCTCAATGCTGAACCAAGCAGGGCCCTGGAGGTGCTTTTATGAGAGTGGAGGGGGTGAGTGACTCCCATAGGCCTTGGGGATGGGGTGGGGTCCATGGTCAGGCCCTATTTGCCTGGTGGGCAGTGGCCCAGCTGGGGAAAGGGGAACCTGCCTAGCTTCCACCCTCCTTGGGGATGGGTTATCTTCTCCCAGACTTGCACCAGGGGATAGGCCACTGGGGGTCCCTTCTGCCTCCATGAGTCTCGTCCTATGCTGACCCTGGTAGGGGGCAGCCCCTCAAGTTGGACCCACCCCAACCTTCTATCCCAGTCTCTTACTCCACCCAGAATGTCCTTCCAGTTCCAAGTTTCGCAATAGCAGCAGGAGGCCACAGTGTGTAAACAACCACTTCCTCATCTTTCTACTCCTCCCTCCCTTTCTTCCTCCTCCAACTAGAAGAGAAGGTTGAGTGGGGTGTGATTAAGATCACCCAATAACCTGTCTCTATCCCTGCAGCCTCTGGGACCTGATACCCCAATAAGCAGAATGTTGGAAAGATGGTTTGTAGGGGTAACTGGAAAGACTGTTGGATAAAAGTGACAGAAAAAACATGTCAAACTGGGTGGAGCTGGAAAGTTCAGGAATATCTGCCTTCAGGAGTGGCTTGATATCAGGTGTCTGGCCTTGATTTCTCCTTTCCTCCTTTTTTCTTTTCTTTCTTTCTTTTTTTTTTTTAGACAGAGTCTCAAGCTGGCACCCTGGGTAGAGAGCCATGGCATCACAGCAACCTCCAACTCCTGGCCTCAAGCGATTCTCCTGCCTCTGCCTCCCAAGTAGCTGGGACCACAGGTGCCCACAACAACACCCAGCTATTTTTTTTTTTTTGAGACAGAGCCTCAAGCTGTCACCTGGGTAGAGTACTGTGGCATCACAGCTCACAGCAACCTCCAATTCCTGGGCTCAAGCGAGTCTCTTGCCTCTGCCTCCCAAGTAGCTGGGACTACTGGCGCCCGCCACAACGCCCGGCCATATTTTGGTTGCAGCCGTCATTATTGTTTAGCACCCTGGGCTGGATTTGAACCCGCCAGCTCAGGTGTACATAGCTGGCGCCTTAGCCCGTTGAACCACAGGCACCGAGCCCCAGCTATTTTTGTTTTTAATTTTTTTTTGTAGAGACAGAGTCTCACTTTATTGCCCTCGGTAGAGTGCTGTGGTGTTACACAGCTCACAGCAACCTCCAACTCCTGTGCTTAGGCGATTCTCCTGCCTCAGCCTCCTGAGTAACTGGGACTACAGGCACCCGCCACAACGTCCAGCTATTTTTTTGTTGCAGTTTGGCCAGGACTGGGTTTGAACCCGCCACCCTTGGTATGTGGGGCCGGCGCCCTACCTCCTGAGCCACATGCGCTGCCCCACACAGCTATGTTTTGGTTGCAGCTGTCATTGTTGTTTGGCAGGCCCGGGCTGGATTCGAACCCGCCAGCTCAGGTGTATGTGGCTGGCACCTTAGCTGCTTGAGCTGCAGGCACTGAGTCTCTTCTTTCCTCCTTGATGGCTTCTCTCCTTATCAGTCTCAGGGTGATGGCTTCTCTCCTCACCAGTTCCAGGAACCCCAGCCTCACCTTGGTGGTTCAAGGGGCCCTTCCTAAAACTCCTCATCACTCCAGCGAGTCTCTGGGTTGCCAGTGATTGGCTGACTTGGATCACATGCTCCCTCTCAAACTAATCACTGTGGGCAGGTTCTGACTAACAGAATCTGGGCTACCTGGCTCTCTTTGAAGTGAGGATGGTGAGTCCACATCACATGAATCCATGGGTGGGATGCCATCTATGGAGGACCTTGGACATCTCTGGCAGGGACAGTGCACAGTATTTCCGCTCTGCTTCTTTCATCTTTACTGTATACTATTTCATACCTGCAAAAAAGAACAGAAAATAATACAACAAATGAGATTTTTAAGATCCTAACATGTTTCCTTATTAAAACGAGAAACTGAACAAAAGTCCACTAGGATATGGAGGCAAGACTATGTAAATAAGAATGTTTGAAATGGAACCAACCCAGGACCCTAACAAGAAGGGATAGGCCCAGCCTGAGCAAGAGCAGGATCCCGTCTCTCCTAAAACCAGAAAAACTAACCAAGAATTGGCTCGGCGCCTGTGGCTCAACGGGCTAAGGCGCCAGCCACGTATACCTGAGCTGGCAGGTTCGAATCCAGCCCCAGGGCCCTCCAAACAACAATGACGGCTGCAACCAAAAAAATGGCCGGGCTTGTGGTGGGCGCCTGTAGTCCCAGCTACTTGGGAGGCAGAGGCAAGAGACTCGCTTGAGCCCAGGAATTGGAGGTTGCTGTGAGCTGTGATGCCATGGCACTCTACCCAGGGTGACAGCTTGAGGCTCTGTCTCAAAAAAAAACTAACCAAGAATTGTGGTGGGCGCCTGTCGTCCCAGCTACTCAGGAGGCTGAGGCAGGAGGATCACTTGAGCCCAAAAGTTTGAGTTGCTGTGAGCTATGATGCCATACCAATCTACCCTGGGTGGCAGAGTGAGACTCTCTCTTAAAAAAAAAAAAAATGGCTCAGCGCCTGTGGCTCAACAGGCTAAGGCACCAGCCACGTACACCTGAGCTGGCAGGTTCGAATCCAGCCTGGGCCCGCCAAACAACAATGACAGCTGCAACCAAAAAATGGCCGGGCATTGTGGCAGGTGCCTGTAATCCCAGCTACTTGGGAGACAGAGGCAAGAGACTTGCTTGAGCCCAGGAATTGGAGGTTGCTGTGGGCTGTGATGCCACAGTACTCTATCCAGGGTGACAGCTTGAGGCTCTGTCTCAAAAAAAAAAGAAGAAGAGAAAAAGAAGGGAGAGGCCAATAAATAACCCTGAACTTCCCCAGATGCTGTGTTGATGTGGACAGCTCTTTAGGTGCATTATTAAGTGGAAAAGACAATACAGGACAAGGGTCACACCTCCGAGCAACTGGCACTTGTGGGGAGATGTGATAAATGGGGCTAAGCTGGTAGGAAAGACAGGCTAGGCACAGGGAACAGCACAGGCAGAGACCCTGAGGTGGGACTTAGGTTGGTGAGTTCCAGTGGAGAGGTTGCTAGAGCCAGGGAGCAGAGATGGGGGGAGACTGCTTTACTCAATTTCTCTGCTCTCATTTCTCACCTCAGACTGTGAGTCACACCGCGCCATTTCTGTCCCTGTCCCCACAGTGGCTCTAGAAGGCTCCTCCTATCACAGGAAACAGGCTAGGGAAGTGAAAGAAGGGCTCCTCTATATCACCCAAGGACCTGACATCTGGCCTGGCTTGGCCTTTTCCAGGTAGTCTCTCATCCTCCTCATAAGAAAATAGGCTCAGAGAAACAACAGACACTGCCCAAAGTCACAGAGCTGGGGCTTGGGGGCCTGGGAAACTCCAAGCCCAAGTTCCCCATCATGGGTTTATACCTCTCTGCACTTCCACACCCCCATCTGCAAAATGGGGACAATGATAGGACCCACCCCCAAGGGCTGAAGAGAGGGTGGGCTGAGCACACACCTGCTGTGTTGTTTTGTGTTACCATGCCTGCCATGCTGATTCAATTACATGAAAGTAGTTTGGGGTTTTTGTTTTGTTTTGTTTTTGAGATAGAGTTTCACTCTGTCACCCTGAGTAGACTGCTGTGGCATCATAGCTCACAACAACCTCGAACTTTTGGGCTTAAGCAATTCTCTTGCCTCAATTTTTCTATTTTTAGTAGAGACAGGGTCTCCCTCTTGCTTAGTCTAGCCTTGAACTCCTGAGCTCAAGAGATCCACCTGCTTCAGCCTCCCAGAGTACTAGAATTATAGGTGTGAGCCACTGCGTTAGGCGTGTGAAAGTGGATTTTATAGGAGCATCTGGCAAACAAGGCATCTGGCACCCTTTTTTTTTTTTTTTTGTAGAGACAAAGTCTCACTTTATCGCCCTCGATAGAGTGCTGTGGCGTCAACAATTCACAGCAACCTCCAACTCCTGGGCTTAGGCAATTCTCTTGCCTCAGCCTCCCGAGTAGCTGGGACCACAGGTGCCTGCCACAACGCCCAGCTATTTTTTTGTTTTGCAGTTCGGCCAGGGCTAGGTTTGAACTCACCACTCTTGGTATATGGGACCGGCGCCCTACTCACTGAGCCACAAGCGCCGCCCCTGGCACCCTTTTTAGAATATTGAGAAGGAACTTGTTTCTTGCCCCAATGATCTGATTTTGGTGCCACCTAGTGGCAACGTACTCAGGAGACTGACCTTTTATTTATTTTTTTTTGAGACAGAGGTTCAAGCTGTCACCCTGGGTAGAGTGCTCTGTTATCACAGCTCACAGCAACCTCCAACTCCTGGGCTCAAGCTATTCTCCTGCCTCCACCTCCCAAGTAGCTAGAACTACAGGAGCCCATCAAGACGCCCAGCTATTGGCTCGGCGCCTGTGGCTCAACAGGCTAAGGTGCCAGCCACGTACACCTGAGCTGGTGGGTTCGAATCCAGCCTGGGCCCGCCAAACAACAATGATGGCTGCAACAAAAAAAATGGCTGGGCGTTGTGGCGGGCGCCTGTAGTCCCAGCTACTTGGGAGGCAGAGGCAAGAGACTCGCTTGAGCCCAGGAATTGGAGGTTGCTGTGAGCTATGGTGCCACGGCACTCTCTCCAGGGTGACAGAATGAGGCTCTATCTCAAAAAGAAAAAAAAAAAGAAGACGCCCAGCTATTTTTTGTGCAGCCATCATTGTTGTTTGGCGGGGCCTGGCCTGGATTCAAAACCGCCAGCTCAGGTGTATGTGGCTGGTGCCTTAGCTAGTTAAGCCCCAGGCTCTGAGCCTCTACTGACCATTTTTAATATGCCGTTACACAGTCAACAAACACTAGACGCATTCTATAAAACAGGATATTTATTGTGCTAGATGCTGGAGAATGCAGTTGTGAGCAGCTGAGGAGGGCTGACCAAGGTAGCCTTTCTTAGTGGATCCAGTTAGCAGGGTCCCTGGGCTGGGGAAGAAAGTGGTCCCTGGGGCTACGGATGATAGAGTTGATCCAGTCTGCAAACTGTGCCACTGGAGCAAAGGCATCTGGGTAGAAGCCAGAGCCGCAGCCTCCCCGGATAAAGGAGTCAATCCCGTGGACCACTCCATTGCAGATCAGGGGGCCGCCAGAGTCTCCCTGCAGAAGTAGACAAGGTTGGGAGGCGGGACTGCAAGGCCTCCTGCCCACCCACCATCCTGCAGGGTTGGAAAGTCTTTCCTGGTGTCTGGCTGCAGTCCCTATTGCTGTAACTTGGGCGGGGAGTGAGGTGGAAAGCTGAGGGGAACACCAGGTACGTACAAAGCAGATTCCAGCCCGCCGGTTTCTCACAAGTGTGCATACATTGGCACCACGACGGCAGAGGGAAGTCACCACAGTCACGTTGAGCTCCTGAAGGATGCTGGGCACTGGCTGGTTAGTGCCTAGCCGGCCCCAGCCCACAGCCAGGCACTGCGTCCCATTGCCCACCCCGCGGTCCTGGGATGGCAGCTGGGCCAGCTGCACGTTGGCGTTAATGGTGGCCGACCCGTTGAGCTGTGGCAGGCAGGATGGAGCACCAGAGGTGGTGAGTGGCTGACCTCCCCTCTCTGAGCCTCAGTTTCCCTGTCTCAGGCTCCATCATAGTCAGGGATCTTTTGGAGCAGGAGACCCACCTGCAGGCTGCTCCCCACTCTGAGCCTCACTTTCTCCCCCTCTAAAATGGGAGCAGCTGAGGTGGGTCAGGGCATCACCAGGGACTGTCTCTGGATGTGGCTTGAATTCAGTAAACAACAGGTACTTAATAAGACACACTATAGGCAACTTGAATAGCGATCAAACCCTCATTCTAAACCTTTCTAGAGGATACTCTTGGGTTTTCAAGTGGGGCTCACGGGAATGGAGGAGTTTTACCCTCAAATATCCCACCACTTCCCCAAAACAGGGGCTGTCCCTGCCCTTGACCACAGGGCCTGTGAGCAGAGGGGCAACGAACAGTTTGTTGATCAGCAACTGCTCAGAGCTTCCCTGCACTCCCTCACTTGGTCTCTCAATAGCCCTTTGGGGGGCATTTCCCCATTTTGCAGAGGTAGACTGACCTCAGGATCTGATCTCAGGTCTATCATTCTGGGCTCTACTATTCTGGACTACTATTATGCCTCTCACCCCTCTGGCTCCAATAACACTGCTCTTTCCGTGCCCACCTGGAGAATCACGATGTCATTCAGCAAACGTATGGGGTCGAAGCCATTTTCAAAGACACGCTGGATAGTAAATATCTGCCGGGTGGGCTCCTGCTGACTCAAGTCATGTGCACCCAGCACCACCTGCACCAACCGGAAGTTTCTGAAGGCAAAGAGTGGGGAGGAGGTGATGACACAGCCCAAGAGGAGCCTCCCCTTCACAGCTGACTATCACGGTAGCTGAGGGTTGAAGGGAACAGGCGTTCCCACCACTCACAAGCCGTTTGTGCAGTGTGCGGCTGACATGACAAAGTTGCGGGCAATCAGGGTGCCACCGCAGAAGTGGCCTCCACGCTGCTGCAGGGACACCATGAAGGGCCAGGCATGGGGCCTGGCTGGCCGGCCCCCCACAATCTTCGAGGCCAATGCAGGGCCTGGGGACACACAGAGGTGGGAGGCAATGAGTGTCCGTTGGGAAGTTCCTCCCTACCTGGCCACTGGCCCCTTGAATCCACTGAGAACCCAAAGGGCCAGGGCTGTTCACACCTCTATTGCCCAGATGGGGAAACTGAGGCACGAAGAGGCGAAGGGGCCTCTATATGGTCTCTCCACCAGGGCCCAGTCATATCTGGACTTGAACCCAGATGCTGAGCCCCTGAGGGTGCCCAGTGTCCTCACGTTTATAAGCCCTGGGTCTGAGCTGCTGGAGGTGGCCTTGTCACTTAGAACCTCAGTCTCAGCTCGGCGCCTGTGGCTCAACGGGCTAAGGCACCAGCCACGTACACCTGAGCTGGCAGGTTCGAGTCCAGCCTGGGCCCGCCAAACAACAATGATGGCTGCAACCAAAAAAATGGCAGGGTGTTGTGGCGGGCACCTGTAGTCCCAGTTACTTGGGAGGCAGAGGCAAGAGACTCTCTTGAGCCCAGGCATTGGAGGTTGCTGTGAGCTGTGATGCCACAGCACCCTATCCCGGGTGACAGCTTGAGTCCCGGTCTCAAAAAAAAAAAAAAAAAAAGAACCTCAGTCTCCTCTTTTGGTCTTCCTGTCCCAGATGTCACCTCCCGGTAGGATAAGGGAGCCACCCTGCTCAAGCACACAATGGGGAGGTGGGAATGGACACCTGGGGACAGGAGGACAAGCAGGAAGATGGACATGTGGCCCCACTCACCATCCAGCAGCAAGGCCAGCAGGATAAAGATGATGGCAAGGCTGGAGGGTCGGTGGCCAAGGGTCATGGTGGGGACAGGCTCCAGGGTCTCTGCCCCACTGTGCCCACCCAGCTACTCTTATACCCCCATGTCAGGAGGCCGTTGCCATTGCCCCATGGCTGGCCAGTGCCCCCACTTCCTCTCCCCAAGGCAGTGGTGAGAAGTGGGGAGGGGTGTGCATGAGGCTGGGGTTGTTTCCAGTAGGGCTACAAGGCAATAGTCGGGACTCACAATTAAATCTGAATATCTCTCAAAAAAAAAATCTGAATATCAAGAAACAATCAATATATTTTAGTATATGTCCCGAATACTGCACAGGACAAATTACTCATCTACACAATTAGTCATTGTTTCTCTGGCATTCAAATTTAACTGGGCATCCTTTACTTTTCCTAAACCTGGTAAACCTAGACCTGAGGGACATTGATTGGGTCCCCCTATGCTCCATGTGCCTCAGTTTACCCAGGACACTACAATAATGTAAACATTACCGTGTTGAGCATTCATGGTGCATCTAGCACTACTCTGGCACTACTCTGGCATATCACAGGGGTGCCAGAGGACTGCTGGCTCCCCAGTCAGAATGAGGAAACTGAGGCACATTGAGGGTCTCCCCATGACCTGCGATGTTAACCCAGGCCCCTGGAATTTGCAACTGGATGGTGATTTGAGGCTGACTCTAGCTTCAGCCTTGCTGCCCACCTCCGAGCCTTGGGGCTCCCTCTCAGGGCCTGGCCTTCCAACCTCCTTTGGTTGTGGCTCAGGATGGGAACTCACTCCCACTCAGGGCCACAGTCCCTCTCCAGTCAGCAGCTGAGGTTCTGAGAAAGAACTCCCCTCACCCCCAGCCTCACTGAGCCCTGCTGAGCCCCTGTCTGCTTGAGGCAGTGGCCTGGAAAAGGGGCTCCTTCCTGGGCCAGGAGGTGGACCCTCGATCTCTACCCAAGCTTGAGAGCTTCTGCCTGGGGGAACTGCTGGAGACCTCAAGCCCCAAAGATGGGGGTGGGGTTCCTTGGGCCCAGCCCCCAGCTCTGTGGCTTGATTCCTCTTGGTTCCTCTTCCCATGTTCCCTAGGGTGCTCCAGCTGCAACTGCCTGGTGAGGCTGTCGCAAGAAGCAACTGTCTTCCTGGCCCCAGGACAAACAAGGGACAGGGACCCAACGGACCAGGCTCCAGGAACAGTGGGGTGGAGAAGCCCAGGGACACCCTGAGCCTAGGCCAGGGCTGGAGTCCAAATTGTCCTTGGGTCTTCCAACGTGTGACCACAGGCAAGCGAACCCCCGTATCTCTCCAGTGGGGACTACTGCCCTGCTGTCCCAGAGACTGGGAGTCATTGAGCTCCCAACATTAAAAATGACAAGATTGGCTTGGTGCCTGTGGCTCAATAGGCTAAGGCGCCAGCCACGTACACCTGAGCTGGTGGGTTCGAATCCAGCCCGGGCCCACCAAACAACAATGACAGGCTGCAACCAAAAAAAAAAAAAAAAAAAAATGGCCGGGCGTTGTGGCAGGTGCCTGTGGTCCCAGCTACTTGGGAGGCAGAGGCAAGAGACTCGCTTGAGCCCAGGAATTGGAGGTTGCTGTAAGCTGTGATGCCACAGCACTCTATCCAGGGTGACAGCGTGAGGCTTTGTCTCAAAAAAAAAAAAAAAAGAATGACAAGATTGTCCCACGCTCAATCTATGCCTGCACTTGTCCCTAGCTTGGTCAGATACACACTAACTGGTCTTGCCACCTTCGCCTGTTGAGAGGATCCCCACCCTGCTGCCTTAAATTCACCATGGAGTGCTTAGTGAGAAACTGTATATATATATATATATATATACAACCCTGTTTCAAGTAGGGGAGGAGCGGAGGAGATAGTGTTTTTTGTAGGGGTTTAGACTAGACTTAATTGCCGCTGCCCTTATTGAGCACCACTTGTATACTCTGATCACTCCCATTGTGTCAACTCTGGGTTCACCTACTGATTCTGGTGTTGCCCCCACTTCACCACTGTGTAACTTCAGTTCACTGAATTAACTTCTCTGTGACTCAGTTTCCTTCTCTGTAAAAGGGAAACTATAACAATAGGTTCTATCTCGGGTAGTGCCTGTGGCTCAAAGGAGTAGGGTGCCAGCCCCATATGCTGGAGGTGGTGGGTACAAACCCAGCCCCAGCCAAAAAAAAAACTGTTAAAAAAAAAAAGAAAAAGACTGGGCAGCACCTGCGGCTCAAGAAGTAGGGCGCTGGCCTCATATACCGGAGGTAGTGGGTTCAAACCCAGCCCTGGCCAAAAACTGAAGAATGAATAAATAAATAAATAAATAAATAAATCTACATCATTTGGCGCGGCGCCTGTGGCTCAACAGGCTAAGGTGCCAGCCATGTACACCTGAGCTGGCAGGTTCGAATCTAGCCCAGGCCTGCCAAATAACAATGACAGCTGCAACCAAAAAATAGCCAGGCATTGTGGCAGCCACCTGTAGTCCCAGCTACTTGGGAGGTGGAGGCAGGAGAATTGCTAGAACCCAGGAGTTGGAGGTTGCTGTGAGCTATGATGCTACAGCACTCTACCCAGGATGACAGCTTGAGGCTCTGTCTCAAAAAAAAGGAAGGAAGGAAGGAAGGAAGGAAGGAAAGAAAGAAAGAAAGAAAATATACTTGACTGTCTCCCCACCGCCAAGGCTGAGGGCCCTCTGAGCAACAGGAGAAGCCCTACAGGGCTCTGTGGCCCCCTGCCTGGGCCCCTCAGAGGACCCCTCACTCCCTAGGGCCACCAAATCTCATTTGCTGAACACCCTATTTACTATTCCTGAAGGTTTGTCTTCCCTAAATTTCAGCAACCCAAGCCAGTCGCTATCCAATCAGTCTGTACTTTCAGACACCCAGGCACCTGATCCTTAACTCTCTCCAAAATCTGATCTTTGTTCTGCTTCCTTCTAGAACTTTGGTCTGAATTATCTTTTACATGCTCATGGGCTCTGGACCACAGAATTTTTTTTTCTTTTCCTTTTTTTTTTTTTTTGAGGCAGTCTCACTTTGTTGGCCTCAGTAGAGTGCTGTAGTGTCATAGCTCACAGCAACCTCAAACTCTTGGGCTCAAGTGATTCCTTGCCTCTGCCTCCTGAGTAGCTGAAACTACCGGAGTCCACCACAACAATGCCCAGCTATTTTTTTTAGAGACTCGGTCTGGCTCAGGCTGGACTTTTTTTTAGGTCTCACTCTGGCTCAGGCTGGTCTTGAACCTGTGAGCTCAGGCAATCCACTCGCCTTAGCCTCTCAGAGTGCTAGGATTACAGGCATGAGCCACCAAGCCTGCCCTGTTGTGAGTCTTCCTGTTCCAATCAATGGGCTCACTCCCAGCATGTACTCCCAATGCTGTACACCAAAATGTCCCTTTGGGTTTTTTTATAGAAACTGCTGTAGAATTCCTGGCATCTCAGACACTTATCAGGATACACATCCCAAGCTTCAGCCACACCTCTGCACAGGTTTTTTCCCTTCACTGATGCTATATGCGAAACACCTCCAGTGTTTTGCTAGTTGGTTGAGGTTTTGATAATCAAGCAAGTTGGGTCCATTGTATGATAATGGCCTTGGTGACTGATTCAGCTTTATTCAACACCAGAGAAGGTGCTGGGAAGGTACACAACTTCATGCTGGGCTTGAATCTCAATTCATGTTATCCACTATCTCCTTTGAAAGACTTTACCACACAGGAATCCTTTGATGAAGATGAACTGGACACAGCTGGTGCAGATCCTCATGAATTTGAATGACTATACAAGCCTCTGGACGTCAAAAGTAGGAAGATTCATGTAGTAGACAATGGGCTCACATTTAACCTGCCAAATCCCTTCATACTGAGACCTCAGAGAATGGTCAATCTTATCACCTCCTTCGACTTCTCTGCAAGGCCAAGTGATTCCAGTCCCCCGTTTTATTAATTTTCTTTTTCTGTTTGTTTTTTTGAGACCGAGTCCCACTATGTCGCCCTGGGTAGAGTGCTATGGCATTAAAGCTCACAGCAACCTTAAACTGTTGGGCTTAATCGATTCTCCTGCCTCAGCCTCCCAAGTAGCTGGGACTACAGGCGCCTGCCACAATGCCCGGCTAATTTTTGTTGCAGTTGTCATTGTTTGAGCTGGCCCAGGCTGGGTTCAAACTTGCCAACTTTGGTGTATGTGGCTGGCGCCATAACCACTGTGCTACAGGCGCTGAGCTCGGTCCTCTGTTTAAGAAACTTCTACTTGCAGAAAAATGGGCTAAAATGAACAATCTCCCCTTTCCAAAGATTGATCCTAATGTGTTTGATCGGGAAGGACTTAAAACGAGTGCTAAGAATCCTGATGAGAAAGATTGCCCAACTATCATCCATTTCGTTCTGGGCAACATCAACTTCAGAAAGTACAAGGTTCCAGGTGTTCCAGCAGGAACTGAGGAAGAGAAAGAAATAGCTGATTTTGATATTTTTGATGACCTGAGTCATCATTTTCTTTTTCTTCTTCTTTTTTGAGACAGAGCCTCAAGCTGTCACCCTGGGTAGAGTGCTGTGGCATAACAGCTCACAGCAACCTCCAACTCCTGGGCTTAAGCGATTCACTTGCCTCAGCATCCCAAGTAGCTGGGATCACAGGCGTCCGGCTATTTTTTTGTTGCAGTTTGGCTGGGACCGGGTTTGAACCTGCCACCCTCAGTATATGGGGTTGGCGCCCTGCCCACCGAGTCACAGGCACTGCTCACGCCTGGCCATTTTTTTTTTTTTTTTGAGACAGAACCTCAAGCTATCACCCTGGATAGAGTGCGGTGGCATTACAGCTCACAGCAACCTCCAATTCCCGGGTTCAAGCGAGTCTCCTGCCTCCTCCTCCCAAGTAGCTGGGACTATAGACGCCCTCCACAATGCCTGGCCATTTTTTTGTTGTTGTTTGTTTGTTTGTTTGTTTTGAGACAGAGCCTCAAGCTGTCACCCTGGAGAGAGTGCTGTGGCATCACAGCTCACAGCAACCTCTAATTCCTGAGCTCAAGAGAGTCTCCTGCCTCCGCCTCCCAAGTAGCTGGGACTACAGGTGACTTGCCACAACGCCCAGCCATTTTTTGGTTGCAGCCGTCATTCGTTGTTTGGTGGGCCCGGGCTGGATTTGAACCCGCCAGCTCAGGTGTACGTGGCTGGCGCCTTAGCCCGTTGAGCCACAGGTGCCAAGTCCCTGGCCATTTTTTGATTGCAGTTGTCATCCTTGTTTGGCAGGCCCAAGACGGATTCAAACCCTCCAGCTCTAGTGTATGCGGCTGGCGCCTTAGCCATTTGAGCAACACGTGCCGAGCCTAAATCACCATTTTCAACCTTCAATTTTCAATATCCAAATCAAGCATTCAAGAGGCTGCATGAGGCAGCGCCTGTGGCTCAGTAAGTAGGGTGCAGGTCCCATATAGCGAGGGTGGCGGGTTCAAATCCGGCCCCTGCCAAACTGCAACAAAAAATAGCCGGGCGTTGTGGTGGGCCCCTGTAGTCCCAGCTACTCGGGAGGCTGAGGCAAGAGAATTGCCTAAGCCTGGGAGTTGGAGGTTGCTGTGAACTGTGACGCCATAGCACTCTACCGAGGGCAATAAAGTGAGACTCTGTCTCCAAAAAAAAAAAAAAAAAAGAGGCTGCATGATCTTATATATTTCAAGATCATGAATAATATTGATGTGATAAAAGATGCTATGGTTGAAAGCATTAAATATAGAAGGCAGAATCCATCTCACTGCTCTCTTTCAGTAATTTCGAGGCAAGGTTTTTCAACAAGGCATTTCTAAATAAACCTACAACATAGCTTGTGTACTGGAAAAGGCAGCAGTTTCTGATACTGAGGCAGTTTGAAATTCTAACAACTGGATTTAAAAGCATATGACAGATACTTGTACTGATCATAAGAAACGGTCTGATCGGGTGGCACCTGTGGCTCATTGAGTAGGGCACTGGCCCCATATACCAAAGGTGACGGGTTCAAACCCAGCCTCGGCCGAACTGCAAAACAGAAAAATAGCCAGGCGTTGTGGTGGGCGCCTGTAGTCCCAGCTACTCGGGAGACTGAGGCAAGAGAATCGCCTAAGCCCAGGAGTTGGAGGTTGCTGTGAGCTGTGTGACACCACAGCACTCTTGCCAAGGGCGATAAAGTAAGACTTTGTCTCTACTAAAAAAAAAAAAAAAGAAAGAAAGAAATGGCCTGATCATGCCAAGTTGCAGTTATTTAGCTGCATGACAATAATGCAATAGTAATTATCATGTTAGGTTGACAATGATGTTAATCTTGTAAAGATATACTTTACTACATTTTCTGTAGGTGTGAATCTCCTGATATAAATGTAGGGATATATATTGTATTTTTTTTTTATTAAATCATAGCTGTGTACATTAGTGCAATCGTGGGGTACAATGTGCTGGCTTCATATACAATCTGAAACATTTTCATCAAACTGTTTAACATAGCCTTCATTATACTGTATTTTTAAACATGTCTCACAAACCTTCTTATATGTGTTCTTTTTTAAAAAATGTGGGTTTTCAGCTCAGTGCCTGTAGCTCAGCAGCTAGGATGCCAGCCACATACACTGGAGCTGGCAGGTTTGAATCCAGCCCGGGACTGCCAAACAACAATGACAACTACAACAAAATAGCCGGGCGTTGTGGTGGGCACCTTTAGTCCCAGCTACTTGGGAGGCTGAGCAAGAGAATCACTTAAGCCCAAGAGTTTGAGGTTGCTATGAGCTGTGACACCACAGCCCTCTACCCAGGGTATCTCAAAAAAAAAAAAAAAAGTGTTTTTCCTTTTAAAATATTTAGGCTCGGCGCCTGTGGCTCAATGGGCTATGGCGCCAGCCACGTACACCTGAACTGGCGAGTTCAAATCCAGCCCGGGCCCGCCAAACAACAATCACGGCTGCAACCAAAAAAAAAAAAAAAAAAAATGGCCGGGCGTTGTGGCGGGCGCCTGTAGTCCCAGCTACTTGGGAGGAGGAGGCAAGAGACTCGCCTAAGCCCAGGAATTGGAGGTTGCTGTGAGCTGTAATGCCACGGTACTCTATCCAGGGTGACAGCTTGAGGCTCTGTCTCAAAAAAATAAATAAATAAATAAATAAAATAAAATATTTAACAGTTCAATCCCAATAAATAAGACATCCCATTGTCTGTGAATGTTATTCACTGACTAGACTTATTCATTCAAAAATAGTGAGACAAGGGCGGCTCCTGTGGCTCAGCGAGTGGGGCGCCGGCCCCATATACCGAAGGTGGCGGGTTCAAGCCCGGCCTCGGCCGAACTGCAAAACAAAACAAAAAAATAGCCGGGGGCTGTGGCGGGCGCCTGTGGTCCCAGCTACTAGGGAGGCTGAGGCAAGAGAATCGCTTAAGCCCAAGAGCTGGAGGTTGCTGTGAGCAGTGTGACGCCAGGGCACTCTACCCAGGGCAGATAAAGTGAGACTCTGTCTCTACAAAAAAAAAAAAAATGACATGAACTAGTAGCACATGTAAAAGGCTTAATAGACCACCTGTCTCCCGGTGAGGGCTCAACTAGCGGTGGCCATTCTGATGATGGTGGTTTATAAACTGTTGTTCCTGACCGGGGCCGCGTGGTGATAAAGCCTGGAGCCCAGTGGGTTCCGGATCCCGCTTAATAATGGGTTTGTACTGAAACAGAGCTAGAGAAAAGGCATGTGTTGTCAGTTCTGTGGGAAGAACAATAGCAGGAAGAGAACAAACGCCTGATTTCATTGAGGGTCAAGTGAATATTATTTTAAATGAAAGCTACAAAAACAGTGTAGAAAAACCACAGGAGGGGCGAGGCCTGCTAAGGTTTGCGTTGTTGGCTCACCTGGTGGTTTACTGAGTCACAAGCCATTTTATACAAATAGTGCTCTGACAACAGCTGTATTTTCCTTGCTAAAACTCAGGCTAACTACATTTTAAAAGGGTTTTTTTTTTTTAAGTGTATGATTTCTGGTGTTTTACATATGAAAATATTTGTATACAACTTACATCAAATATGATTCTATGATTACCCCATTGTCTTTATTTATTTATTATTATTTATTTTTTTTGTAGAGACAGAAAAATATTTTTATTTTATTTTTTTATCGCCTTGGGTAGAGTGCTGTGGCGTCACACAGCTCACAGCAACCTCCAACTCCTGGGCTTAGGTGATTCTCTTGCCTCAGCCTCTCGATTAGCTGAGGCTACAGGTGCCCCGCTATTCCTTGTTGCATTTTGGCCAGGGCCAGGTTTGGACCCGCCACTTAGGTATAT
>CAUYON010107776.1:0-22182 GCA_963573935.1 Arctocebus calabarensis
AGAAGACCAAAAATCACATTATAACAAAGACATCTGTACCAGAATGTTTATTGCAGCCCAATTCATAATTGCTAAGTCATGGAAGAAGCCCAAGTGCCCATCAACCCACAAATGGATTAATAAATTGTGGTACATGTATACCATGGAATATTACGCAGCCTTAAAGAAAGATGGAGACTTTACCTGTTTAATTTTTACATGGATGGAGCTGGAACATATTTTTCTTAGCAAAGTATCTCAAGAATGGAAGAAAAAGTATCTAATGTACTCATCCCTAATATGAAGCTAATTTATAGCTTTCATATGAAGGCTAAAACCCAATTATAGCACAAGAATACAGGGAAACCTATCCTTCTAATGGAGGATGGTATTAGAAACCTAGATTCAGGCTTGGCACCTGTGGCTCAACAGGCTAAGGTGCCAGCCACGTACACCTGAGCTGGTGGGTTCGAATCCAGTCCACGCCCGCCAAACAACAACGATGGCTGCAACCATAAAATGGCTGGACATTGTGGCGGGTGCCTGTAGTCTCAGCTACTTGGGAGGCGGAGGCAGGAGACTCGTTTGAGCCCAGGAATTGAGGGTTGCTGAGAGCTGTGATGCCACAGCACTCTATCCAGGGTGACAGCTTGAGGCTCTGTCTCAAAAAAAAAAAAAAAGAAAAGAAAAAGAAAGAAACCAAGATTCATGTGCTGGCTGTGCTGATCGCTATTGGGATGCCTTTTCTTCTAGCCCTTCTCAAAGCTGAGCAAATAAGGTCTGTGGGTAAACTATCATATTGTACACATGTAAGTGTGTATATGAACATCTATAAATACTTAAATTTGTAATCATCTATTACTTGTGTTGTCTAAACATGGGCTCTTTCTAAGGTCTCCATCTCTCATTTATCTCTCATGTATATCATTCTTACCACCTCCCTTTACTTATATATGAATTCCCATAACTGTGACATAATTGGCCCCAACCATCTATCATCCATTTGCTTAATTATTCACTTCCAGTATATATGTACAGTGGTATCAGAAGGTTTAATCTATCTTCCAGTGGAGAAAAACTTTGCCAACTAGATGGTATTAGTGTGCAAAAAAAGTGAACCATAATATTAAGTCATTTAAATATGAAATGTAAAATTTCAAACCAAAAATGTAGTGTAATATATCTTGAAAATGTCTGGTACAATTAATCAAAGTATTTGCCTAAACTATCGCCACAGTTTTACCATCTTAAAGGTAGCTTGTGTGAGCCAGCAGCGAAGAAGCCTAGAGAGTCAGTGGTGATGAAATTGCAAAAGGCATTTTCCACAACTTGTTGAGAATTGAATATTTGTTCTTGCATGAAGTGGTCCCAAACCTGGAAGAAGTGGTAGTCAGTTGGAGCAAGGTCTGCTGAATATGATGAATGAGTTTCCAAGGCCAGCATCTGTAGTTTGAGTGGCATTGTTTGTGTGACAGCATTGTCTTGCAAGAGGAAGGGCCTGTCTGTTTTGACCATGTGTGGCGACTTAATCATATCATGCAATGAGATGCAGGAGACGTCCACTATAATGAATGGGCCAGGTTTCATGAAGCTGTAGTGGATAATACCAGGGCTTGGCCACCAACCAGACACCATAAGTGTTTTTTTGACGAATATTCAGTTTGGGATTGTGTTTCAGCACTTCATCTTCTATTGTGCTGAACACTTGAGATTGTCAATAAAATCCGTTTTGTCATCACATGGATTCTACACCATGAACCATGGTGTAGAAATGGTTCATCTTTGTGTCACAACAACAAAGAAAGATAAGCTTTGAGATGCTTTCTCTTCTGATGCTCCCATTTATCCAGTTTCTTTCACTTGCATATTTGTTTCAAATGGTCCAATAACATTGGATTGGTAACATCCAACCTTGCTGCTAATTTGTGCGTAGGTTTGGATGGATTCACTTACGGGTTTCAGCTCATCATTATCCACATTGGTCTCAGATCAATCACATGTCTCATTTTCAAGATTAAAATCACAAGAACATAACTTCTCATACCATCAGTGTACTGTGTGTTGATATTTCAAGCCATGTATGCTCGCTGCATTGGTTCTACAACGTAACCCATATTAAAAAATAACACAAATTTTTTACCTCGGTTTCACAAAAAGTGCTGTAAGAAAACAAACAAACAAACAAACAAAAAACGGACGACATCACAAGCCAAAGTGGGCATTTGAAAGAATGAAGATTAGCTTTCACAACTAAAATAAAAAGTATTAAAGTGAAATGTCAGAGCTATCAACTGTCAAAGTTAGTACGTAAGGAAATCAGACACATCATACTTATTAACCTAATATAACAGAGTCCAGTTGAACTTTAGAAGTAATTTGTCAACATCCACAACAAAAATTTTCCAATATTTTCACTGAGATAATATTGAATTTATAAATAAAATTGGGAAGTAAACTGGAAATTTTAAGTAACTATTAACTTATTTATATATCCCAAAGTTTAATGATAGGCAATCTATTTTGGAGGATTTTAATCTGAACTTTTATTGAATGTTTAAAAGTATTTTATTACTTTTAATAAAGTATTTTAAATTTAAAATTTTAATAATTTTCTTTAATAATTAAAGAAAATTAGAAACATTCTTAGAAAAATTCATGTTGCCATCAGTTTAAATATTTTTACTCAAATAGTTGTGTTTTGTATGTCTATCAGTTTTTAGTTAATAGTTTAAATTTACCACATGATTATAATGAAGCAATCACTCTTGTGTTCCCTTAAAATTGCACAACGCTTGAGAAAGACATTTATTATCCAATTAAAAAAAAAAAAGATACCAGCAAGTGAAGCTTGGATTACAGAGCAGGGGATGATGAACTATTCTATGAAAGGCTTTGAGTAAGTATTTCAGGAATTTTTGGCTTACTGTATTCATTGTAACAACTTAATTCTGATTTTATTTCATAAAACTAGTGATAGACAAATTTAATCAGAATAAGTGTTCTACATTCCAATAAAACTTTGTTTAAGGAAACTCAGATTACATAGAATTTTCCTTTGAGCCATTGGAGCCACCCCTGATTACACAGAATTTTCATATGTCAGGAAATGTTATTGTGTTTTGACTTCTGTTTAAACACCTAAAAATGCAAAAAATATTCTTAGTGCCTGGCCATACAAAAACTGTTAGCAAGTCACATCTGTCAACATCTTTTTAAGAGGATCATAAGACTCTGAGAATATGGGCAAAGTGAGTAATCACAAGTTCCAATCCTGTCAGTCTTGATTTTTGTGATATTAGTTTCAAGTACAGTATTTAAATTTTCAAATACTACATTGTTTTCGTGTGGTCTTTTAATGCTCACCTTTTTTGTTTTTACTTTCTTGGAAATAATTTTTGATACTTTCTTCTTTATGGGATCACTTTTCTTTTGAAAGCTCCTTTAGAGTGAGTCTGGTGCTAAGGAACCTATTAGTTTTTGTTAAACTAAAAATCTCTACTTCTTTCTTAGATGATATATTTTTCCTCGTATGCCCAAAGGTTGACAGTTTTTTTTCCCTCAGGGCTTTGAAAATGCTCTTACACTTTCTTTGGTTAAAGTCAGTTTTGACCTTTGCACGGAACATAAAATAACCATCCTTTCCTCTCGTCCTCTTTGGAACTATGTACCATGGTGATGCAAAAGCGATGGTCATCTGGGGAAGAGAAGGGCCTCTCTTTTCTTTATTTCGGATTAGTAAGAAGGTACAAATATTAGGTTGCAATGTGTGTACTGTTTGTGTTTGTTCAGTAAGGTCCCTATTGTAGTTGTGTGCTGCCCCCAGGAGGTGTGCCAAGTACTCTTCCATTGTGCCCAGTAGGTGGGAGTACAAGATTCTTCACCCTCCTCCCCTGGAAGTGCCCCTTAAGTAGCCACACGTGTGGAAAAAGTTTCAGTTGCACTGCGCAGGTGGTGTGGTTCATGAGATCTTGAAACATAAATAAAACATTTTAGATGCCCCTGAGCCAAGAGGAGTTTAGTGCCACTAATTAATAAGTCTCCAATGGGCTTTTTAGAAATTCCTTTTAGATCAGAGATTTCTTAAAGGTGGAGTCTTAAATAAAATAAGACAATATGCGGTTTTTCTTGGTAATCCTGTGAGAGGATAATTTCTCAAGTACCAATGGTAACAATAAAGAACGTTTGATTTTTAGAACCAGAAATAAAGCCTCTCGACATCTAAACTGAAATTGTGAGAAACTTCGATCACATTTATTTCTTGGCTCATCCTGCAAAACCATTTTGAAATAAAGATAGCCTATTTTGCTGAGGGGTAAAACCAGCCATAGCGCTTCCTAGTCCCACAGTCCTGTCTACCTGAAATAGGGATTTATATAGTAGAGATTTAAATATGAAAATATCACACAAATTTGAAACAAAAGCTCATTAGAATACTTAACACTCCAGAGAACAACAACGTCCATGTGGGTCATTAAAAGGGCAGATCTCTGAAGTTGGTATGGCATGTTCTCAGATATTCTAATTCCACTCAGGGGACAGCAAAAATAAAAAATTAGCCTACCATGGGGAAGATGCTATGAATGTAATATAGGAACTAATTGTCATACGTCCTCTTGAGATGGATAAATATTATTTTAAAAACAACACTTTATGCTACTTACTACAAATTATTTTCTCCCGAGACAGCAAGAGATTTCTTCCTTGGCACCATACCATCTGTGCTGGTTTCACTTACTTCTTCAACTTCATACATATTCTCATTTAGTAGTTATATATTGCTATTTTATGGGGTATTTTAATCTACTATTTCCACCTGGAAATTTTATTTATTTTTTAGTTTGTAAAAGTCTTTTACTATGTCTGTGCCACACATAGTAGTGAAAAATCATGCTCCTTAAAAAATTAACACTACCTTGTCCACAACATTTTATTTTAAATAAGACTTCAAGTACTCTTATGTAAGTACAAAAAAAAACTTGATCTATTTACCTCCAACAGGCCACCACAACACACAGTAGATAAAATACAGCAGTTACAAAATTTTGTTGTTGTTTTTTTTTTTCCTGAATGTTGAAGGAAGCCAAATGAGAGGGAAATGTTTCCATGAAAAAATACTGTGTATGTAGGAAATTGTCACAATTTTATTCCAAATGGATACAAATGATTATACTTTAATTTAGGCCTTGGTGACTAAAACTTCTATAACACCATAGAAAAATGGAAAACTAATATCCCCTACACACTGTTTCAAAGGCAAGGACTACCAAAATGAAGGAAATGCCATGGGATTTGGCAGAGAGAGTATGACAACATGTTAAACACTTTGCAACTCTACTATGAGGTTTCTAGATGGGGACACTCACGAGAGAGATTTGTCAGATTTTCTAACCCCCACTTCCCAATTAAATACTGCTGAAAGCCTACCAAGCCAGGCTAGTTAACAACAAACAGTAAAGGAAATAAAGATATTGCTACAGCTGAAAAATTATAGGAGAAAATAGCATTATGGAATATTATGCTAATATGAAAAATAATAAACATTCAGTCTAAGTTTACATAAGAGACAAATGACCAAAATTAAAGAGACAAGAAATGTCATGTCAGCCATTTCCCACTAATCTGATTGCTCTTACCACTGAATACTCCAACATAAATTTTACTTCTTGACACTCCCAAAGAAATCTGGCAACTCTAAATTAAAATACCAATTTCTCACAATCTCGGAGTACTAATTTGAACTTGAAGCCTCATCAGTAATAACTTCAACTTCAAACCTTTTATACCTACCTCTAGCTAGAACACTTTGACCTCTGTGTGGTGAAAAGCAGACAACAGGAGCTTATGTCCATTTCCCTCTCGTAGGTTAGAATTTATTTAAAAAATCATATCTAGTGAGACTGCAAACTAATACAACCTGTTTGGAAGGAAGTGTGGAGAATTTTCAAAGAACTCAAGTTAGACCTCCCATTTGATCCTGCAATCCCATTACTGGGCATCTACCCAGAAAAAATATATATATCATTTTATCATAAGGACATTCGTGCTAGATTGTTTTTCACAGCTCAATTTATGATCATCAAAATATGGAAACAGCCAAAATGCCCACCAATCCAGGAGTGGATTAACAAGCCATGGTGTATGTACACCATGGAATACTATTCAGCCACCAAAAGATGGAGACTTTACAACATCTTTTGTATTAACCTGAATGGAGTTGGAACACATTCTTCTTAGCAAAGCATCATAAGAATGGAGAGGCAAGAATCCAATGTACTCAATTCTAATATGAAACCAGTAGATGGTCTAATACATATTCTCATAAGAGAAATTCAAATCAATTCAAGGTGGAGAACGGAAGAATGAGGGAACAGGGAGAGGGGAAGGGTGTGGGTGGTGTGCTCCCACTTAATGGCACAATGTTAGGGTGTACAGCACACCTTTTGGGGGCAGGACACAATTATAAGCGGGACTTTACATAACAAATGCAAACATTGTAACCTAATTCTTTATACCAGTGGTT
The DNA here is from genome assembly GCA_963573935.1 of Arctocebus calabarensis. NCBI lineage: Eukaryota > Metazoa > Chordata > Mammalia > Primates > Lorisidae > Arctocebus > Arctocebus calabarensis. Next base: position 6,500 of record CAUYON010107776.1, read on the forward strand.
CTCAACCTTCCCAATGCCACGGCCGTTAATACAGCTCCTGTGGGTCTCAACCCATAAATTGAGAACTGCTGCTTTATACCCTGAATTGACCTGAAACAATAAAAATAAATAAATAAATTTAGGAAAAAAATATCTAGACAAAGCAGGTCTACAAATTATTTCAAATTATTAGTGGACACCTCCCTGTTAGGATACCTCCCTGAAAATCCAGAATAAAATAAAAAAATTCCTCTTTGGTTAAGCTATCATAAACAAATACCTAGTAGACTTTATGACAGAGCAGGAGAAACTGGCCCTTGACCTAGAGACCTTATAGACTAAGTTTATTGGTATGATCCACATACCATATTTTAATTACTATAAACAAAGTAAATTGTTTTTTTGTAAATTTTTTTTCATCTATTTCTTAATAAAATCACTCAGTTAAATAGATTCACTGAGCAACAGATATGACATGACATTAGTAAAAGGCAACTGGCAAAATTACCATCTGAACAACTGTGCTTTAGAGAGTCCCTTCTTGCTCAAGATCGCCACAGCTGCCTCTCCAGGACAGGTTCTGTTTTGTCAGCCTCTACCTCAAGTTCTTTATAATGAACCTGATGCTTCTTTCATTTTGTCAGCTCCAATGTTTCATCTAAAATTTGTTTTGAGCCTATTTTTTCAGTATTCTTTCAACAGCCCAGAGCAAGCTCAATCCATTCCACTATAGTCTCAAATACTAAATAGGGAAGAAACATTATTCATGAAATTGTTTTATGATTTAATAAAATAATTAATCATAATATAATACTAAAATTAAGCATTAATCTAAATTTAAAAAATAGGAAGATGACTATTTAAAATCTGAGGTTAGGTCGAAAGGAAACATTTTTTGCACACACAAAATATAGCATTTTAAAGAAGCATTAAAATATGAGAAAATGATAGTAATGGATATGCTATATTCTACCACATAATCCAGGTTCCCATCCCCTAGCTGCTGGGGACAGAATCTGCCGACTCTCTACTGTGCCCCTCACTGAAAATTGCTGTTGAACACAGGAAACAGTCTTGCCTAAGGTTGGGTGTCCTCCGTGTTTGGTGGCTGTGGCTACCACTGACTAAAGCAGGGACATAAGAAAGCTCATTACTGGCCTTAGTTTGAAATAATGCTACAGGTAAGTTTAGCTCCGGAGTTCCCCATAAACCAGTAGAAGCCTCAGTTAAAATCATATTGCAAATCAGATTCTTCCTCATCCCAATCCTGCGTTTCCTGTGTGGTAAAATGTCCAATAGACTATGGCAAACAAATCTCAGCCTCAGGGTCTTTTTCCAGAGAACTAAATCTAAAACGATATTGAGGTTAACAACTTAGTGAGAAAATCAATGCCTGAGATTAAGAGCAAAGAAAGTTAGAAAAGAGAAAAACATAAATCATTAATTATAAGAGATAGAAAGGAAGGGAATAGAATTAAATTACTAAGCACCCCCTACGTGCAAAACTAGGTTGTAGAACTTAGTGAAAATATAACCAAAAAATTGCATTAGTTTTAATAGAGGCTAAAATTTAAGAAGAAATATAGGAAATACAGGACATAGTTGAGGGGGTTTCTCTGAAAATTTGAATTTTAAACAAATGTGTCTTCAGGGTCTAGCAAAAGTAAAAAAAAATCCTCAAAGTGTCTAACTAATGATAATTGAAAAAAAAATTTATCAAGAATCTGCAAACGCTTGATAACTAGGATCTATGGAGAACTCTAATTAATCAACAAAAAAAGAGCCAACAATCTCATCTTCCATTGGGCAAGAGACAAGAATGGAACCTATTCTGAGGAAGACAGATGAAGAATGGCCAATACCACATGAAAAAATGCTCATCATCCCTAATCATTGGGGAAATGCAAATCAAAAGCACCCTGAGATATCACCTAATCCCATTAAGAAAAGCCCACATCACAAAGTCCCAAGGTTGCAGATGCTGGCATGGATGTGGAGAGAAGGGACAACTTTTACACTGTTGGTGGGACAATAAGCTAATACAGCCTATTTGGATAGAAGCATGGAGAATCGTCCAATAACTCATATTAAATTTCTCATTTGACCCCACAATCCCACTACTAGGCATCTACCCAGAAGAATAAAGTCATTTTGTCAAAAGGACATATGCCCTAGACTATTTATTGCAGCTCAATTTACCATCACCAAGATGTGAAAACAACCTAAATGCTCTGGACAGGACATCAACTTAGGAACAGGTTAACAAGCGGTGGTGTATGTGCACCATGGAATACTATTCAGCCGCTAAAAAAGATGGAGTCTTCGTATCATTTGTATGAACCTGGATAGAGTTGAAACACATTCTTCTCAGTAGACTATCACAAGAATGGAAAAACAAATACCCAATGTATCCAATAATAATATGAAGCCAGTAGACAATCTAATTTATGCCCCCATAGGAGAAAAACAATTCAATTAAAGTTAGGTGGACAGGAACCAAGGGAGGGGGAAAACTGTGTGGGGGATTTGGGGTGCTCCCATAGAATGGGCACAATGTAGGGGTGAATGACACACCTTCTGGGTGCAGGGCATAACTGAAAGAGGGACTTTACCTAACAAATTTAAATATTACCACTTGGTTGTTTGTACTCTCAGATTAACCTGAAATTTAAAAAAAAGAAGAAGAAAAGCAAAGGAATGAAGAAGAGTAAAGGTGAGGTACCCCGCAGCCAGCAGCAGAAGCTGGGGTGGTTACCAAGGACTGAGGAAGCAAAGAAAGGGGAAGACTAATTGAAGCCATGTAGCTAAGCTAAGGTGCATGATCCCAGCCAGAAAGGTGAGCAGAAAAGCCAGGGCGAGTGGATTAGCCCCCCATCCCATCCCTGACTACTCTCTAACCTCCATGTATAACCCTGATTGACTGAATCTAACCTGAGTGAGCATATTTGATATAATTCACAGAAATATGATTCTTGGAGAGACAGAAAGGGGGAAAGAAAGGTAACATAGATCTAGAGCTTGTGTAGAGTCAAAAGAAAAATAACTATTACATCTTGAGATGGCAATGAAAAAATAAGATTGAGCCTACAGAGACCAAGCCCCGAAGTCCCCTAAAGGTTTGCTGAAAATTACTGACATGAGGCAGATTGATTAGTAAGAACAAAAGGCATACAAATTTATATAATGGGTATACACAGGAGCCTGCAGAATCAAGACCCAAATATGCAGGGGAAATTGTCTATTTTTTATGCTTAGGTTGAATGAAGTGTGGAAGTACAACTATAAAAGCCATGTAGAGATGTGATTGGGCAAAAAGGGTATGATCTAATCGTAATTGACTGAGGCGGGGGAAACTCAACAAGGCCTGTCTGTCTATATTCTTTGTTACCTCTCTGTGTGTGAATTCTTTCCTTCTGGGTATGGGGAAATATCTCTGTAAGGCAAGGGCATTCTTATGAACTATAATCAAACTAGGTAGGTCAGATGTTTTCTTTGTGACCAGTTTTTACACAGAACAATTTCAGGTTTTATGTCTGGATTTCAGAAAAAGGGGTTCTAACTTTTATGATCAACCTTGGAGTGAAGGATTCTAGTTTCGACAGCAAGCCTAAGGGGAGATGGCACTGAGAGCCAGGAAAACAAAAGAAGGTCAAAGAAAAGCTCTTTCTTCTGAGACCTTCATACCGAGATATACTGTTTCTGAGCCCACAAAAGCCTAAAATACCTTTTTATTTATAGAAAATGATGAGTTGAAAAAAAAATTGTGTTTAAATATTTAATACACCTATATTAAGAAAAATACTCAAGTATGTTTTCATTTCTTCCAGAGTATACAGGAGAGCCTCAGCGTTCTTTCAGCTTGACCAAAATTAAATAGGCTGCTTCCTGATTCAACTCCCTAACTTCTTTTTTCTGAGAGCATTTAATCATAGAAAACTTGTGATTATAAATTTTTTCTCTGAATTTGAGTTATAACTTTTTTCAAAAGTCTCTTACCAGTTTTACAAACCCAGAACGTCTTCCTCAGGAATGTAGGAAACATCCCTTCAAATAAATGTAGTCATTAAAAAAGACGGTGTGGGAGAGTATGAACTTAACTTCCATCGCAACTAATTAGTGAACTCAGGTGGCCTAAACTAATTATAGAGAAAAATGTTTACAAATATGAGAAAAGTTCAATGCGCTTGGCACAGCCTAATGATCAGCGACACCCCCACCCCACTGCTATCCATTAGCTCATCTTACCACCTAAAATTCTCCTGTCTTTGTTTCAGCAGAGTTGATTTCAGGCTTTGTCTATCTACATAAGTCACACTTAGGGTAATGAAAAATTGTATTGGATAAGTGGTTATCACAAAGAGATAAAAATAATATTATAATACAGCATAAGTAAAATGCCAAGTATAAAAGCAATACTTAGGAGGTAACAGCATCAGGAAAAATGCCATAGAAAAGTTTGGATTGGGTGAGTTTTAGAGGAGCAGTTGATTTCTATGACAACGCCTTTTAATTGGAAATACAAGCCATATTGTGTTTCAAATATTTCAGTCATCATTACTCATTTTTTAAAGAATCCTTAGATGTGTTTTATTGCATTTTGCATTCTGTATGATATATCCATAAATCTTAATCTGTCTCTTTGTATATGTTTTCAACTTCATGTTCAATTGTTGCCAGGACTGCATAAGTGACCATGCGAGACACGGATTGACAATGCATGCTGCAAGAGATGAGGCTTACTATAGGTGCAGGATAGCCCCGCGCACTTCTAGCAGAGTCCTTTTATCGAGAGACACATAATGGCAGAAAGATTACTGAGCAAAGACACGCAGGGGCTACCTGCTCAGGGAAACGATCTCATAGGTGCCAAGAGAGGACATCCTCAAGTAAATGATCTTCAAGGGTGGTCAGGGAAACGATCTCCAGAAATACTACATGCAATTTTTCTCCACTATTCCTTCGAGGAACTGCCATAAAATGCTTACTATTCAACATTAGCCTTCCTACTACAGACTGAACTTTGCTCCTCCAGGTTTACTGAGTTACTTGGTGTGTAGTAACTGACCCAGCAAGAAGACCCCAAAAGGCCCCTAACTGTTTTAGCCTGAGTCCCTGCCTGTCTCAAATTCCTCTTTTTGGTTTAATTCTGAGAACAGGTTTCTGACAAGGAAGTTCTCTGAGTTCCCTGACTCCCTAGCAATGTCTAAACACAAGGATGAGAAACTTACCTCAACCTCCCTAGACATCTAAACAATGGTAAAAACTCACTCAAGCAGAGATTCCCAGGAAACTGAGTTTCCCAGGTACTGGGCTTTCCAAGTTGTCCCCATGGTTACTGAGTTACCCCCCTGAGCCAACTACCTGACTGTGACTCTGCCTTGTAACCCACCATGTTTTGCTTTTGTACATGCTTGCTTTGTCACATCAGCACAAAAAAGGTATAAAAGGCTGCCTACATTTCTCTTAGGGGCCGTTTGCTTTTGGGGGGCAGCAGTCCATCTGTGCAGATGTAACCACTTGGTTTGGCTGTTTGACCTTTGAGCAGCGGTCTGTCTGTACAGATGTAATAAATGACCACCTGATTTGGGCCGTCTGCCTTTTTTGCAGTGGCCCTCCTGCACAGGGGTAAATAAAATCACCTCTGATTTGTACCCAAAGTGGAGGTCTGTATTTTTATGGGTGGCCTCAGTTACAACAGGTGGCTTGTCTTCCAAATCACAAGACATTTCCCGGCTTGCCAGGAGAATGTGTTGGTCTCAGTAATTCCTCAGATGAGTTATGATATTGGTGGCTGTTGTAGTTAGTATGATGTTTAATCCTCTATAATTTTTTTTTTTTTTTAGAGACAGAGTCTCACTTTGTCACCCTTGGTAGAGTGCCATGGCTTCACAGCTCACAACAACTTCCAAATCCTAGGCTTAGGCAATTCTCTTATCTCAGACTCCCGAGTAACTGGGACTACAGGCACCCGTCACAACGCCCAGCTATTTTTTGTTGTTGTCGCAGTTCAGCCAGGGTCAGGTTTGAACCTGCCACACTCAATATATGGAGCTGGTGCTCTACTCACTGAGCCACAGGTGCTGCCCCCCCATAAATGTTTTATATGAAATGTCACTTGTTGAAGAAGAGTCATTTTATAGGATAGATGAATGCAAGTTACATGGAAAAAACTACAAAAGTTACTCTGAACAAGATCCTAAGATTCAGTTTTATCTACACATGGCAGTTTTTCCATTGAGTAACTTCAAGTTATAACTAATACATTTCAAGGCCAAGCATGGTGGCTCACTACTGTAATGCCAGCACTTTGAGAGGCTGAGGCAGATTTGTTTGTACTCAGGAGTTCCAGCCCAGCCTGAGCGAGACTGACGCCCATCCTTAAAAATAGCCCAGGGGTTGTGGCAGGCACCGGTAGTCCTAGCTACTCTGGAGGATGAGGCAAGAGAATTGTTTGACTCAAGAGAATCACTTGAGCTCAGGAGTTTGAGATTGCTCTGAGCTATGACTCCGCAGTACTCTACCTAGAGCAACAAAGTGACACTGTCTCAAAAAAAAAAAATCTAATATATTTCAAAACAAAGTACTGTAAAAGTTAATTTCAAATAATATTTTAAGTTGCTTGTTTTTATTATGCTTTCCTTTTGTCATTTTATGTATTTTAGCTTTTCAGTCTGATTGAAATATTAAAAATAAAATCAAGAAAATAGGATTTTAGAACTGTTTCCTTTAAAAACAGTTTTCACATAAAGAATCTAACATAAGAATATAATTTGCCCAAAGAAGTACGGTTTACAAAAGAAAGAATATTATTTGACTATATTTGGCATTAGTTAAACTTTTTTGAGTACTGTACATATTTGTATTTCCATTTAGGACTGTTTAAAAATTAGAAAAATCTAGAAGACAAGAACCAAAACAAAGATTGAAGCCAAAATGACTTTGGATAAATTGTATGAATTTAATCCTAAGAATAAAATATACAACATTTTTTAAAGTATTATTATTATTGGAAAATTATCATGAATGTAATTATTAGCTATTTCTTCATCTCCCTAAGACCAAATAAGGTCAAAGGTATAAAGTAACTAGTGTCTAAAAATAAGTGTGTAAAGGTGTAAGGTAAATGGTGTCTAAAAATAAAAAGATGAGTATTTGAACTCTGTAATAGATCATAGAAAAAGCTGAAAAGAATATATGCATTCGATAAGTTTCTGTTTTATTGCTTAGCATTATAGTCTATATATAACAAGCATATAATTAATGAAAGCTAACAGGATGTTCAGGTACACTGATTGAGATGCTACCAATTATATATAAACAATATACAAAATTCTGTAAGCCATTTAATAACAATCTAGAAAGAAGAACAAAAGACCTTATATTGTGATGCTTCAACTTAAATATTTTCTGTGTCATAAAACCTAAATATTCTGGAAAAGACAGTTGAAGCATACAAAAAAATAAAAAATAAACCTTCTGAATGCTTTATCTTCTGGGTCATTTGGGACTCTAGAACAAAAGACTGAGGCCCATTCCTGTGGATTGGAGAGTGGAGTGAGCAACTTCCATTATAGCAGCTCCGACCTAAATGCATACAATGAATATCTGACATAAAATAGCAAAGACAAATGATCAACAAGCCAAACAAAACACAATCCGCCTGCTCCACTCTGTTCCTTCAAATACTGATTTTGATGATATTAGAATTTAGAGTCATGCACCTATGAGTTCAACTCTAGGATAGGAGATGTGTTAGCCACAAGGTCAAACTAGCCCTTGCCATGACCTACCTACCTTTAATCTTAGATCTTAATTCAAATCTCAGACTTATAAAACGTTAGGAGACAATTGCCAAAAAGATATTTCATCTAAAACAGTGCCATCTAATATACTAGCCACAACCCATTTGTCTCTACTTATATATAATCATATTAAATATCATGATGGATTAATTATCATGATGAATAAAAGACTTAAACTTAAGGCAGGAAGCTATAAGAGTCCTAGAAGAAAGTTTTGAAAAAAACTCTTACTGGTAGTGGCCTAGGTAAAGAATTTATGAAGAAGACTCCAAAAGCAATTATAGTAACAACAAAAATAGATAAATGAGATTTGATCAAATTAAGAAGTTTCTGCACAGCCAGGGACACAATCAAAAGAGCAAATAGACAACCCACAGACCAGGAGAAAATATTTGAATGCTATATGTCTGATAGAGGACTGATAACCAGAAGTTACAAAGAACTCAAGCAAATCAGCAGGAGACAAACAAACAACCCCATTAAAAAGTGGGAAGAATACATGAACAGAAAATTTTCAAAAGAGAAAATGAGAAAATGTTCAATGTCTCTAATCATTAAGGAAATCCAAACCAAAACCACAATAAGGTATCATGTAACTCCAACAAGAATGTCTCCTATTAATAAGTCCCAAAACAGCAGATGCTGGTGTGGCTTCAGAGAAAAGGAACTCTTATACACTGTGGCAGGACTGCAAACTAGTACAACCTCTACAGAAAATTGTACGAAGATATGTCAAAGAACTTAAAATAGATTTACCATTTGACCCAGCAATCTCACTCTTGGGGAAGGGGAATGACTATCTAGCATCTTTTGGACAATCTGGATGGATTTGGAGACCAATTCTTCTAAGTAAACATCATAGGAATGGAGAACCAAATATGCATCAAGTTTGCAACCAAATACGCATACCAGTTTGTTTCTGATTAATCAACACTTATGTGCACATATGAAAGCAACTTTCAATGAAAATCAAGCTGGGGGAGAAGGCAGGTAAATTCACACTTATTGTGTATAGTACACACTGTCTGGATGGGGAGGCACACTTATGACTGTGACTCAATTTGCAAAAAAGAAAATATGCAAACAAAACCCATGTACCCCCTAATACTCTATATGCGAAATTTTAAAATATCTTTGCCAAATCCAAGAAAGAAAGAAAACCTAAAATTTATTTTCTCAGCTGCACTAGGCATATTTAAAGTTATTTGACACAATACAGGTATAGAACAGCCCATCACTATAGAAAGTTGAATGGAACAATATTGATGTAAAATTTTAAAACATTGTTGTTCTTTCAGTTAGTAAATCTTGGTCTTTATGATCTTTCAAGAAGAAGTTAAGGCTGCATTTTTCAAGATCATAGAGGCTCAACAAACACATTAGCTGTTGCATGTGCTTCTCAACAAAAGAATTACAGAAAACCCATGCATAGAACATTGAATGAATATCATTGGTTTATTAACTTGAATGTAGCCATTCATTACCTAGAAAAGAAGGCAATAAATGAGTGACTAGGGCCAGGGTGAATGAAGAGAATGGTAAAATACAAGTACTACAAACTTTATATCAGCAGGAGGTATCAGACATGCTGTTGCTCTCTCAGAAAGTTTTATCATTCCCAGTTTGACTTTATTTATACAAAATAAAGTAACATGAATCACTAATAAACTCTGCCACCAAATGGCTATATAATTTTAAGCAAGTCACTTAATCTTTCCTATACTCAGACCACTTATAAGAAAACAAAGATGATAGTCTAGCTATTTAGTACATGGCTCCTACCCACAATAAATTAAAATCCTAATTGTAAATTTCTGTGGTACTTAATTAGAAATTAGTATAAATTTTATATAATTTACTAAACAATAAAATGAATTTACCACTTGATGTTCAAAGTCTGTGCTTTATCCTTTATACCTAAGTTCTAACAGAAATGGTACAAATGTAAGAATAAAAGTTATAGAGATAAACTGATTGGTATTGAATACTTGCTTTGCAACTTACTCTTTGCATTAATGTGCAAATGTTACATAATTTTTCTGTTTTTCACTTTTAAAATACTCAAAATGAAGATAATACTATTTATCTCAGCTGTATGAGGATTAGGTGGTAAAAATAGCACATGAACTGCAATGAATATTTGGTATATGTTAATATGTATTATACCTACATCATTTATCTTTCTATGTAGATATAAAAGATATTGTCATTTTAATTGTTACTTTATATTTTCCTAATAACCAAAAAAGTCCCTTTGACCAGTGTGGTCAAACCAGTCTGTTCCAGGATCGCCAATAATGAAATGTTGAAAATAAACTTCCATGATACCTAGCCACTTTAGCAAATACCTATTAAATATAATGTCCAGAGAAACCAATGGATAGTGAAATCAAATATTGTTCCTACTACTCTTGAACCTCACTCTCCGTGACAGCTCTGTGTTATAGATGCCTTCCTACTGGACAAATATAGCATGTGATAAAGATAAGGTGAATGTGCTCCATTTTGCCAATATCACAATTCTGCTGTATGTATCCAAAGGTAAATGTACAGATGGTAGGTCTTTGTTGTGAAATACTGGAGGAATTATTAGCTCATTGTTTTTCAATAAAATCAAACTTGCCCTCTATGTCTACCTGCTTTCTTTCTCTGCATAGCAGACTTATTAGCAGCCCCATTCCCACCCCCATGGAGTTCCTTTTGTACAAAACACTGAAAAGAGCAGACCAAAAGGAAATGTATTCATAAATTCTTTCTCTTTCCACTTCATCAGCTCTCTGTCTTTCGGAATTTATTACAAGTAGCCTCAAGAGTTCCTGGGTCCCTAAAACAAGAGGGTGTGAACTGAGCAGTTCGCCTCAAACCTGCTAATGATACCTGAGAACAGACTCAAAAGCAGGATGAGAAATGCCTGTGATAATGTCTCCAACCTTGCTGGAGGAAATAATGGATACAACATTCACATCCACAATACCTTGTGAATGTGACTGCAATTACCTTTATTTCTTTGTCCTACTTAAACTCAGCAACTGCTTGACCTTCCTTTTTTTCTTCGGGATGCCATGCAGTCTCACTTTTTTCTCTCTGTTGCTCCACTCTGTTTCATCTCTCACTCCCTCTCTCTTTCAAGATAAAATAAAGTCTATATTTTTATATCCTAATCTTGGTGTAGAGAAATTCTTTGCTCATCCTGAGCAGAGCACCTCCTGAGCATCCTACGCTATCAATAAGACTAAAAGAGTCAGTTTTCTTCTCAGCTTGAGTGTGTTGGCATACATGAAGGCTACTGATGTGGACATTGATTTTGTATTCAGAGACATTACTACTCTTCTTGATCAATTCTAAGAGCTTTGTAGTTGAGTCTCTGGAGTTTTCTAGGTATAAGATAATGTCATCTGCAAAGAGCAAGAGTCTGACCTCCTCTCTTCTCATTTGAATATCCTTGACCTCCTCTTGCCTGATTGCAATGCTGAGGATTTTCAGCATTATGTTAATAGCAGTGGCAATAGTGAGCACCTTTGTCTAGTGGAAATGCTTTCAGTTTTACGCCATTCCATATGATATTGTCTGTGGGTTTGTTATAGATGGCCTCTATCAGTAAAGAAATGTCCAACCTATGCCTATTTTCTTAAGTATTCTTGTTAGAAAAGGATGCTGGATTTCATCAAAAAGCTTTTCTGCATCAATTGAGAGAGAGAATGATAGGGTGTTTGCTTTTGATTTTATTATGTAGTGAATTACATTCATGGATTCATGTATGTTGAACCAAACTTGCATCTCTGAGATAAAACTCACTTGCTCATGATGTATAATATTTTTAATGTGTCACTGTATTCTATTTGCTAGCATCTTATAGAATATTTTCACATTAGTATTCTTTAAGGCTGGCTCAGCGCCTGTGGCTCAAGTGGCTAACGCACCAGCCACATCTACCTGAGCTGGCAAGTTCGAATCCAGCCTGGGCCCACCAAACAACAATGTTGGCTGCAACCAAAAAAATAGCCAAACGTTGTAGCAGGAGCCTGTAGTCCCAACTACTTGGGAGGTGGAGGCAGGATAATCGCTTGAACCCAGGAGGTGTAGGTTGCACTCCACCCAGGGTGACAGCTTGAGGCTCTGTCTCAAAAAAACAAACAACAAAAAAAAATCTTTAATGATATTAGTCTATAATTTGCATTTTTGTTGGGCCCTTTCCTGGTTTTGGAATCACGGTGATATTTTCGTCATCAAAGGTATTGGGGAAGATTCCTTCCTTCTGTATGTTTTAGAATAGGTTATGTAATACAGGTTCCTCTTTGAAGGTTTGTAGAATTTTAGTGTGAAACCATCTGACCCAGGGCTTTTCTTTTTTGCAAATCAAAACCAGTCTGAGATATCACCTAAATCTAGTGAGATTTAGCCCACATAACAAAGTCCCAAATCTGCAGATTCTGGCATGGATGTAGAGAGAAGGGAACACTTCTACTCTGCTGGTGGGATTGTAAACTAAGACTGACTCTTTGGAAAGAAGTATGGGGAATTTTCAAAGAACTAAAAGTTGACATTCCATTTGATCTCACAATAGGTTCTTACTTGGGAGAACACAAATCATTTTACCCCAAGGACATTTGCATGAGAATGTTTATTGCAGCTCAATTTCCACCTGCCAACACATAGAATCAACCCTTGAATGGATTAACAAACTGTGATATATGTATACCATGGAGTACTCTGTAGCCACAAGAAAAGATGGAGAGTGTACATCTTTTGTATTTTCCTGGATGGAGTTGAAACACATTCTTCTTAGTTATCACAGGAATGGAAAAGCAAGTATCCCATGTACTCAATACTCATATGGAAACAATGTGTAAACAACTTCAGACCCACACAAAAGAAAAAACACAAATATAGTCTAGGAAAGGGGAGAGGAGAGCAGAGAGAGTGGAGGGAGAAGGAGAGAGGGTGATTGGTGAGAACTCACCTAAGGTGCACGATGTGAGAGTGTTCAGTACGCTCCCTGGGTGAAGGGCTCAGCTTTACCTTAGACTTGAAGACAATGTAACTAAGCATTTGTACCCTCATATTGATCTAAAATATTAAAAAGAAAGAAAGAAAGTTGTTTCTTATCCTATGCCTGCAAACCTTAAAAGAAAAAAAAAAAGGACTAAAAGAATTAGGCCATTTTAAGTGTATGATTAGAGTTGGGATCATTTATGTTGTTTTTATTATTCTCCACTGTTAAATGTTGAAATGTGGAGAGGTGATGCAAAGAACCAGGTAGAATGGAGTGAATAGCAGAGATTTACTAAAAGCACATGTGAGCAGAGGGGCTGCCACCACAGTGGAAAATGGCAGCAACCCTGAGCGGGAGCATGAGGCCTCTTTTAAAGCTATTCAGGATGTGGCAAAATTATAGCTCAGGAGGTGGCAGAGTATGCCAGGACAGAGACCAAAAATCATCTGTGGGAGGCTTTGTTAGAGGTGGGAAGGCCATCTGCTGTCGGACTGCTTAAACAAAACCAGAAAAGCAAGGAGAGTTCTAGTCTTTGCTTAATCAAAATCCAGACCCCATGGGGATCATCCAGCCTGTTGGGCGTAAGGAAGAGGCTGGGGGTTTGGGATCCTCCATACGCTTCCTGCACGCATTGTCCCAGTGTTGCCAGAATTTCTCTTTATGAGGAACTCCTTGCTGTTTTTTGCTTCAGGCAAGGAAGTATGGTATGTACTCCCTACTCAAGGAAGAACTGCCCAGAAATCATCAGGCTGCTTTCTTCATGACCTTCCTAGAGCCCAGTGGGTGTGTCCCGTGAAGGGGCCTCTGTGTGCCTAGAAATAGAGGTCTGTGATGACCAGTCTGTAATGACTGATTTTTGATCTCACTTAGGCCTAGAAAATGGGGATTGGGGGTGTCCCTGTGTAGTCCTGAATGGGAGACCTCTGAATTAGTTCTCCCTCTTTGAATAGAAATTCTAACTGATACTGTTGCAGGAAGACGAGGCCCAAGGGAGAGAAAGAGCACCCAAACACTGTGTTTAAAAGAGAAAGGGCTTTATTCCAGTCAGAGGAGGAATGGCCACCAAGAGTCCAAAATAGCCGTGCTCCCCATTGGCTCAATCTTCTTTTATCTCTGGTCAAAAAGTTCAAGTACACGGGTACCTTTCTCATCAGTCAGTTTAATCAAGGTGAAGAAGTGGGCTCTGGCTTTTACAGGAGCAGAAGCAAGAATTACTTTCCAAGTCCCAGGAAGTTAAGTTTCTACAAATTCCTAAGAGCTGAATCACCACAGAGTGTACCTTGCAGGTGTGTCCTTGAAAAGACCTCTGTTCTCTTAGATGTCACTTTTTCTGAGTATCCTCTCTCAATGTTAGAGAAAAAAAAAGGTGCTAACCTCTTGGAATAGTTTCCTTCTGAAGATGGGTGATAATAAAGTAGAGAAGTTAAGGGTTCCTCAGAGACGGGAGGTACAGGGATCCACAGTAAACGGAAATCTGGATTGATCATGAACCTGAGGAGTCGATCTTGTGATACTTAGGAGAACAACAATTATAGCAAGACATAAAGCGTAAGAATCATAGGATACAACAACATATAAATAGTTCGAAAGAATAGTTCCTACACCAATAACTAAGGCTCTTAACCAACATAAACTAGGTACCCAAGAGAATAAGTTAAAACCATACATTCCTTTAAATTCTGTATATCTATGATTATGTCTAAAAAGTAAATAATTAACAGCTGCTTGGTTTTTTAAGACAATTTCCTGGACTTGTCTAAGTTCTATGTTCAGCTTCTAAGTTGATATTCAAGGCTTTTTCTATGGCAGGAGTTAGTTGACTCATCTAATTCAATTACCATAGCTGGCATTATACAAAAAGGCAAGGAAATAAACTTAGCCAGGCGGAATAGGTGAACATCACTCTGGCTGTCTTCTGGGAGATTAAAATCTCAGGCCTGCTGGGTCTTTTTTAGTTCCCATATTTTTCGAGTTCTGTGCTCTGGGGAAAAAATTAAAAAGCACTAATTTCCCTAGAAAACAGATTCCTATGGTGACATTAGCTGAAATATAAGAAAAAAGTCTGCAGTCCATATAGCAAAAGCCATCCTTTAGGAATTTTAGTATGCCTTTTGGCATAAGATATGGTAATCTTTTTATGACATTAAAATGAGCCATTATTTGAAATGACACAGGAGTTGCAGTAGTAACTTGACAACTTTACACAATCTTCTTCAGGTGTAACTAACCTAAGGAAGATAGAAAACATATCTCTTTCCTTGGTCTGTGTCATTGGTCCCCATCCATACAAATCCTGATAGGTGAGATTCTTTTGTGGTGGAACTAGAGCACTGTGAGCACTTCTAATGGATTACACACACCTATTAAACAAGATTTAAACACCTCATCTACACAAGTTCCTCCTGCAAGACAAAAATCAGACAAATGGATAACATTTTTAGCAACACAAGTCCAAGCATTTTTATATTATAGAAAGGGCATTATATCTAGTCTCTTTTCCCAAGTTCCTAGAGTCAAAAGTTTTATGAGGAATAATGGGGCGTGTCCTGCAGCCATTTCTTTTCCATCAATTTGTTTTCAATGGCCAGATGTGAAGTAAGGTATATCGGTATGATTGTTAAAAGAATTTCTTTCTTCAGTAGGTCCTAGGTCTCAGGAATTAGAAAAGTGGACCACAGATCAGTGGTAAGATAGGATTCCTTACACAGAATGGACTACAAGAGGAGTAAAAAAATACCAGACCTCACCCAATGCCCCTGAGGGCTAAGGCAGAATCCCTTGTACTCAAGTTTGATATGAGGACAACTAATGACAATTATTGACACGGTGGGGGGTGAGGGAAGGGGAGAGCAGAGAGAGAAAGAATGAAGGAGGGGTGGGGAAAGGAAGAGCAGAGAGAGGGAAGGAGC
>CAUYON010107779.1:0-37964 GCA_963573935.1 Arctocebus calabarensis
TCAGCAGGAAGCAGTTAGATCGAGTCTTCACCCCTTTTCCCTAACAGCAGTTGGGGTTTCTACTTGGAGAGGGAGAATTGATACAGGACACTTGGCACCCTGGCCAGCTCAGTGGAGCTGGCAGACCTGCCGCCTCCTCCTTGGCAGTGTCGGTGCTGCAGCAGCCAGCTGAAGAACCAGTGGGCTGGATGGCAGGCAAGGAGGGGGACCTCCAACCCCTACCGGAGGCTCCAGTAGCCAAAAGGCTGGACAACTGCTGAGGAGTCACCTGTGCTTCGGTGTCTCCTTCACTTTGCACTTGGGACTAAATGTGGAACCCCATTCCCTATGCCTAGGTCAGTTTCATGTGAATTCCTAGGCCTCAATGAAGTGCATTCATTCACTTTGCCCCGGAGGGGACTGTGTTCGTTCATTGATACATTCATTCACCTTCCAAATAAATAAAATAATTTATTAAAAAAAATAAAAATAAAAATAAACATATTATCTAGTCTCTACCAGTCTTCGTCTGGTAGGATTCCTTAATACATGGGCAGAAAAGACATTGGAAAACAGAAATCATGTTCTTCTTGAGACTTCTAAGAACTTGGTCTCCACTTACTCATGGGATTCCAAGTACTCATGCTTAATTTAGTTTTACATAGTGGTTGGTTTTTTGGTTGTTTCAGAAGAGCTACTAACATGTTATTGACATCAGTGTCCACTGGAACACAATTTGGGAAATGTTTATCTGGTCCACTCACTTCAGAAGTGAGGTTGCTGAGACCCAAAGTTATCAGGACTACTTAGTGACCCAAAAATCCAAGTTTTCCAGATCTTTAGTGCTCTTTCTTCTCTCCCTCAGGCCCCTTGGGGCTAGATGTGGTTCTCATAAGAATCTGCCTCTTTGCTTTATTTGTTGAGTATCTGCTCGTGGGTACATGTGTCCTACAAAACAGAAGAACATCCCCTTGGAGAATGTTGGCACTTATCCTGAATGACACTAACTTGTGCATTTTATTTGCAGAAATAGAAGCTGATTATACCACTTGGGGAGTGTCATGGCAGCATGAGAAGAAGATGGAACGCCTGATTCCACCCAGGACCTGAGACAGCACCAGCTGGGTTATGATCATTCACTCATTCATAATTCATTTATTCTGCACAGTAAACAGCAGCTCAATCCCTGAAATATACTTTAAAGACCCATCACTTTATGGGCCTTAGAGAGCATTTACAGTGGACGGGTGCTGGTGAGAAGATGCTTTGTAAAGTGAAAAGCAAATTTCAGGTTTTATTCACCTGAAAATGATCTAACAACAGCATTCCAGGCTGTCTAAATTTACATAGGTCTCATTAATGTCCTCTAAATTTCAGGTGACCTTGTTTATGCTCCTACTGATATATTCATTAAAAAGGGTCTATTAAGACTTGTAATGTCTACTTGAATGTCTATTGTGTGCCAGAAACTGGGCTGGGTGCTGTGGACACAAAGATGAGTAAGACACAACTCCTGTCTTCAAGCTGCTTACCTGCCAGTATGAGAATCATACTGGCAGCCAACAAGTTTAATAAAGTTTTAATAAAGTTCGAAGTGTTATGAGAGAAACTAATCTCTAACCAAGCAATAGGAGATGGGGGAAGGGTGTTTTCAGACAATAATATTTTGAGCACCTCATGATAGTCACACACTGACTGTTTCCTAAAGCACTTGGAGTTCTTATCTCAAAAGCTAAAACTATCTCAAGTTTCAATTGCTCAAATTAATCAGAGCAACAGCATAAATAATACAAGAAAAAAAGCCAGTTATTTGCTTTGGCATCATATGAGCATCCACCACCACCCCCAACAGCAGCTTGCCTTCCTAATTGTGTTTTCTTAAAGCAAATGCTAACTTTGGTCTATATCCCTTGAGCACACACCAGCTGGATAGTAGGTAGAAGCCAGTTCAGCATTAAAAATTGACCGCAGATAATTTAGAGGGCAGACGAGCCACAGGCAGATAACAGAGTGAAATATATCATTATTTATAACTAGTGAGAATCATCCAGCCCACCCTGCAGTCCCCTCTCTGCTGAGGTTGTGGCCTTGTTACAAGTCTTAATAGACCCTTTTTATGAATATATCAGTAGGAGCGTAAACAAGGTCACCTGAAGTTTAGAGGACATTAATGAGACCTATGTAAATTTAGACCGCCTGGAATGCCGTTGTTAGATCATTTTCAGGTGAATAAAACCTGAAATTTGATTTTCATTTTACAAAGCATCTTCTCACCAGCACCTGTCCACTGTAAATGCTCTCTAAGGCCCATAAAGTGATGGGTCTTTAAAGTATATTTCAGGGAATAGCTGAATCAAATTAAACTGCTGTTTACTTTTGTCGTAGAAGCTCTGACAAATAGAATGGAAGATGTCGTTGCCATTTTCATTGACTAAAACAAATCTTTACTGGAGAGAAAAAGAAGAGAAAGAAACTAAAATGTCAGTTGCTGACACTGTCATTCCCTGCCACTCAGTAAATAAACAGAACGTCTATTAGTTGTCATGGAAACGTTCTGCCTAATTCTGAACATCAAAGCTTAACAATAAAGAAACCCTGATATTTGAGGCTGTGCACAAACAACTCTTTTGGCATTTCTCATGAGCTCACCAGCACAAGAGCTAACATTTTCCCTGTTTGTTTCCCTTCTTAGTCATGAATGTATTTGCTTCACAAAAAGAGACGCGTATCTTAGAAACCCATCAAAAATATTTGAATACAGCTACCTTGGCAGTCTCTGCTCTCCCCGCTCCCTCCCAACCTCTCATTTAACTTTTGCCTGAGAAGAATTTAAATGGCATATTTAGTCCCTGCATATTATGCCTCCTCCACCCAATGCTGCATAAAACGGATTGATTTAAATCATTTACAGTAACCATATAGGGGGAGGGGGGTCCAGTTTCCTGCACCAAATGCTCCTGGATTCATAAGGAGCCACAAATACAGAGAACACACGAGTGGGCTTGCATGTGTCTCTTCTTTGCTAGAGAATTATTCTTTAGTAAAAACTTACTGCACACTTTCAGCACTCAACAAGGAAGAAGCTCAGATGTCTGAGTGCAGAGAAAGGACGCTTAAGCCTCCATCCCCCAGGTAACCAACCTCAGAAATCTTGGCTAACAAAGTCAGAGAATGTTCCTATGATGATGTTTTTTAATCATGAAATTTATAGCAGCTTGCAAGGCAGGAACAAACCAAGTTTAAAGGTTATAGCTGGCATGCCACGAAAGCGTTAGCGGCAACCATTGTTAATAGCGATCAGCTGAAAAGCAAGACAGCGCACACTGCAGAGCTGTGATAGAAGATTCAGCATCTCTAAAGCTCTGAAGCCTTTGACAAGCGAGGCATAAATCAGGAGGGATTTAAATTCCTGATTTTCTGGCATTTTTCTTTTTCAAGCTATAAATCCTGCACATTCCTAAAACCACATTGTTCCATAACCAGAGCTGAGGTAACGTTAGAGTAGGTTCCCGCTATAGCTCAGAGAGTCGGCTTGAAATTAGAAGCTCCTGCTTCTCTCCAGGCCTTAAATAATTCTTTCTGAAAGACATTGACACATTCTTTTTTAAGTCTTTTGATGTGGAGCCAAGAGGGATTACATTTATCCCAGCAACCTACCAGGCCTTTCTCATCTTTGGATATACCCTTGTCTGAATTTTTCTAGATCTTATTAATCCATGTCTACATACTCAAAAAGGTTTGGGTAGTCCAAGGTCAGGAAGCAATTGAAGAGGGGAAATCGAATTGTCTATAAATGAGTATGGTCAATTCAGAGTTTCTTAAAATCAGCTAAAGGATGATTTGTATCAGAAATATAGAATCACCTGAGGTGTTAAGGATCAGATTCCCTGTCCATGTAAGTGCATCAGAACTTCTAGGGAAGAGGACTTACTCAATTTAGTAAATGTCATCAGGCGACTCTTCTTATCAGGGGAGTCTGGAAAACTAGGCACTTTATCTCCAAAAGTAGAGCCCAGGAATGTGTATTTTAACAGGCATGAACCCATGAATGTTTTTTATACTGAATTGAATATATCATCTGTAATATTTATTTCTTTGAAGGAAAAAGTCATTGTTCACACTCTCATTTTCTCATTTTTTTATGCCAAATAGGGTTCCCCCTTACAGCTCCCTTTCCCAATCTGAAAAGGCAATGTTCTAGGACGGGCCTCCCCTCACCCTAGAGACAATTTCTGTCATGGCAGGAGTACAGGGCTGGGACCCAGAAGACCTCTGTGACTGTGACTATCTGCCTCTACCTCACTATATACCAGTTTCTGTATAATTTGATGTCTCAAATTGAAATTACAGGGAATAGCTGAAACCCAAATTACACTGCATATGGCAGACTTTCTATATTCTCTGACAGCAGCTGGAAAAGAAATTGACGTAGTAGAAGGAGAGGAAGAAAATGCTATAACAACCTTGGCCCATTAATATTCTTTTCCAGCAGTTGAAGAAAATGGAAGGCCTTCCTAAGTCTAGTATTTCTCATTCCAGTTTCTCCCTTCCTCCTTTTCAAACGTTTCCTGCTCTTTAAAATTCAGCAGTGTCTTTACCATGAACACCCGTGTGTTTTCCAGTCCTTCTCTGGGTAGCGGCTCACTGTGGGTGGTGTACTTCCAGAAGAGACGGTGGTATGAGGGCGGCAAGTGTGGTGAGAGGACCTGGAAAGTTGAGGGACCAACTTTTATTTACTACTCTCCTCTTGCATGTTACCAGCCCAAATGTATTTACAGAGTTTTCTGCCTATTGGCCTACTTTTCAGACACTATAGAAAAACAAGAAATGAAAAGGTGTGACATTCTGTTTTGTCCTGTACACTCTTACACTCTAGGAGAAGTAGTAGAAACCTGGGAAGGAATAAAACAATTGGCACACACAGCAGGTGTGTATGGGTGTGTTAACAGGGAGGCCAGGTCAGGTGGAATTGACTGACTACTTCTTCTGACCCCTGCTTTAGCTCTGCCTGCCTTGGGAGCCACAATGGAGCCACCACTGTCTCCCCCTCCAGGGATTCCTCTAGACTAAGGGGAAAACTAAGAAAAAACAAAACTAATTTTCTATAAAAACATGAAAGCTTGAAAGAGCAGCTTATGGTAGCGTGAGAAGATCCAGATCTGCTCAGCTAACTTCAGCTCACATCCAACCAAGTCTGGTTTCCCTGGTTTAGATTCTGTTGTGGCCAGTCTAGGACCCCTCCATGACTTCTCTTGTCTGAACTGGTTGCCAAACAAACAGGCTTCCTCTCTTAACTGGAAGTCAAGTTGAGTTTCAAGGCCTTCTTGGAATCCTAATGCTTTCCAGAATATCATTCCAGACATCCTTCTGGAGGGATGTATAGATGGAAGAGGACTTTGCAGGCAAGAGGTCAGGATTCATGTTCACTAGCTGTCACTGACAGGCTGTGTGATCTTGTACCAGCTACTTACATCTCTGAATCTCAATTTCCTCCTGTAAAAATGAGTTAATAGTGCTGACTTCATAAACTCCTGATAAGATGAAAAAAATGCCAACACCTAGGCCAGCCTTTCCCTTAATCACAGAGGCAAGTCTTGCCCCTACCCCCCATCCTGACCGAGCTATCCTTCTAGAGCCTCAATATTTGTACTCTGACTCTCTCCCCTCCGGGTGTCCTGCCTCAGTCCATGACTTTAGCATAAGGAAACGTTCAGGACGGATGGAAGAACAAACAGAGTCAAGTTGGAATGCCTGGTAAAGAGGCAACAAGTCAAAAGGAGATGAAATTAGAAGCCAAACTAGGGGATGGCAGAGGAAATGCAGTGTGGATGTGGAAAATGTTTTTAGGGAGGATCTGAAAGCCTTGGCACCTAATTGGATTTGCATGATGAAAGGCAGAGAAGGGAGGGTCAGGCAGAGAAAGAAGGTAAGAAATCTATAAGTAGGTCTGTATTATTCTGCCATTTGCTAGTTTTATAAGCTCTGGGAAGTTATTTCACCTCTGAGCCTCATTGTTATCCTTTGAAAACAAGGCTGGAAATACCTACAAATTAAACAAGAAAATGTATAAAATGCCTGAAAGATGATGTGATGGAAGTCACTTTAATACTTAGGATTTTGAAGTCAGTTCTCTTTCTTGTGCCTCATTTTCTTCATTTGTAAAGGGTGGACCTAGGTGAACCCTACAGGCCCTCTGGCTCTAACTTGTTTTTTGTATATCAAAAAGTGACAAGTTTGGTTTGTACATGATCAGTGTACACTTCACATGGAAAGTTTCCTGAACAAAGAGACATAGTTCTCTGATAGTTGCACCAGCCCCAGGGGATGTTGAGGAAATGCCTCTGGTCAATTTTTAGTTGCCAGAATGATTGGCGTGCACTAGTGAGGATGGGAGCCAGAGATGATATATGTACGGGCACAGCACAAACAAAACAATGAATTGTACTGTGCGTGTCCTGCCAGATAGTCAGATAGCACGTCAGTTCCCAAAGTGAGGGTTCCCAAAGGGACCCCTCCAGGGAAACCTCAACATCAAAACCATCTTCACAGAAATACCATGACATGCCTTTTTCACTAAGTTGACATTTGTGATGATGAGATAGAAATGGTAGATAAAAATACTCATGCCTTAGCCTGACTCAATCAACAGCACCAAACTGTATGTACTAGTGGTCTCTGGATTCTTCACTTCTTCCATCCAAGTACTAACCAGGCCTGACCCTGCTTAGCTTCTGAGATCAGACGAGATTGGGGCGTTCAGGGTGGTATGGCCGTAGACTAGATTCTTCACTTCTATATACCTGCAGTTAAACAAACAAAAACAACAGTAAAACCCTCCAGTTTCACTTAAGAATGTCCTTGATGAAGCAGTAAAATTAGCTTCAATAATTCTTGACCCTTGCCTACATATCTTTTTAATGCCTATCTGGCAAACTGCTATATATCAAAATATGATTTTGTTTGAATTGCAAGCTGAACTTTTCATGGAATATTAGAAAAGCATTTTTACTTGAAAAACACTAGCATATAAACTATGATTATTCAAATGGGTATTTGGCAGACCATTGTCTGAAAAAGAACTGTTTATTCATTTCTAAGAAAACAACTAAAGTTACTTGTTGCTAATGATAAAATTCAAGCACTAGAGCAAAAATTAAAATTATGAAGAATTCATACCTACCACCATGAGCTTGACAGCTTCCCCAACTAAGAGACCTTTCTGATGAGATTGGTGGCAATATTAAAAAATGTAATTTACTGATATTATATAATGAAATGGGCCAACATTTGGAAGATCTGTATAACTCAGGGAGCTAATACTTTACAAATCACCAATGCATGGTGTTACAAAATAGTATTTGGCAAAAGAGTCACTCAAAGTGCAAGATAGACCACTGGATTGTAATATAGCAAGTACAAAATGTTCAATAATAAGAATTTACATTTAACATTTAAGAAACTATTTCTCATTAAATGTTGTGACTTATCAAAGAATATCTATATTGCCTGAAAAGTCTAGACAATATAGATACAATCCTGCTCTTTCCAACTATTTCTTCATGTGAGGCTGGACTTTCTTCTAACACATTAAGCAGAATATCATATGGAAATGGATTAAATATAGAAACAGATATAAGAAACTACCTGTCTGTAATTAAATTGGATATTAAAAATATTGGCAAAAATGTAAAACAATTCTACTCTTTCCATGAAATTATTTTTTGCTTTGGAAAGTATAGATTTTTAAATAAAAATGTTTTATTAACATGTAATGGGATTATTACTTTTTAAAGAGAGATGATGAATATTGTTAAAGTTCCTCAGTTTCAATTTCTAATACAATAAATCTCAATAGATAGAACCCACGTAAATGCTCTTAGAAATCCTTGATAATTTTTTACAGTGTAAAGGGGTTCTGAGACCAAAGAGTTTGAGAACCTTTTTTCTTCTGATATAGGAAAAACTTCAGTTTTCTAATTCTAGAACCCAATTCTATTTTATACTTTTGTATATTCTAATGTACACCAATTTCCATGAAAGCAACCTACTGGGTAAGTCAATGCTAGATTGATTTTGTTTGGTTTAAAACCTGGCCAAGAATTATTAACTATTTCATAAAATCACACCCCCAACAGCAACACCAGGGCCATGACATCAGAGTTGCTAATAAAATCTACTTGCACTACCTGTTGCCTCAGCCCTGGAATTTCTTGATAAGGTGCAAGCATCTGACACTCCATTTTGTCTTCTATTGTAGTTGTGCCCAAAGATTGGCATATTGACAGGCACATTTTATTTTATTTTCTTTTTATAATACAGTTAAAGGACTTCATTTTTTATATGTAGGTAATTTATATTATTTATGAATTTCATGCTACTAAATGGACATTATAAAATATCTTTTATAAAGGAGAATTAGGTCTGAGTATCTCTGGTCTAGGATGAGCCACAGACCATGTGAGGGTTTTGAGAGTTATCTATTAATACATAATGGCCTACATGTGGCTTTCTGGATGCTTCAGTGTGACCTTTTGACTGAATCCAAATTTTACAGAGCAAATCCTTTTAATAAAGGGCTTTGTTCAGCACAAATCCTTTTAATAAATGGATTTGTTCTGTGAAGTTTAAATTCAGTAGAGGGGCTACACTTGGGGATCTGGAGGGCCACAAGTGGCCTTGAGACAAAGCCGCAGAGAGGAGCTGATTTGTGAGCTCTCTGGTTTGGAGTACCATGCCCTTAAAGGTGATAGAGGTCTAGCCAGTGGTTAGAAATTTAGTCCTAAAAGAATGCCAATGCTGCTCATGAAAATGTGTCCAAAATTGGCCCACCTAATTGGGATCTCTAATCCCAAAGTGGTATCACCTCTACAATCTCAGACTGCTATTTGCTCATCAACTCTGGCTCCTATGCCTTTTCCTCTGGGGAGTTCTCTATTTTCTTGAATCAATAGACACCTCACTCAGCCCCTCTCCAAAACCCACTCTACTAGCCACAATTTCTTGGGATACCTTGACCTCATCCCACTCCTAATTTGGGGTCTGCTATTGCTGCCTGGAACTTTGACAACTCCAAAAACCTTCTTGATATCTGACCAAAGAAAGGACCGATATCAAAGAGAGCAAGTACAGAAAGAGGAAATGTGAAAAGTAAATCCAACATCTTTGATGAGATAAGAGGTTAGGCTCTTGCTACCCTAAGTCCCAACTGAAATCTTTGTCCCCTTTCTCCTGTGAATTCTGAAATTCATTCAATTCACATTTTTATAAAATGGCAAAATGTCTCACTCCCTTTGCCCATGATTAAAATCCAGTTGTTTATTTATAGGGCCATTTATTGCTAAAGCCTCTCCTTAAAAAAAAAAATAATAATTGCTTCCTCAGATGGTTTTCTTCTATCTGCTAGAAGATGTCATTTTGGGATGAGGCCATTCAAACTTCCTCAAATCTGAGCAATAACTCAACTAAAATGAGGTCAATGTAAATGACTACCTACAACAGGGAAAAACCTGTTAAATTAAATCCACAGTAAGTAGCAACATATCATGCAGTAAGAGTTACATGTGTCAAATGAAGGAGTGTTATGAGGATTAATGAGTCCGTTATTAAAACACGCTTTGGAATTCTTGGATGAATGGCATTGTTGAAAGTGGGGGCAGGGCTGGCAGTTACATCAAGGCCTTATAACAGACTCTGGGGAAATATAGAGAAAGCAAGGGGAAAACGTTTTTATTTTTTTACATTTTTATTGATTGTTGTATCTTATATTACATTTAGCAGTCCAAATCCTTAATGCAGCAAAACATGTAAGCAGATGCCAGTGCCTGCTTTGCAAAGCTTTATAAAGAATAAAATCAGTTCATCTGAAAATTTCAACATGCTGCTGTGGTCTATGAAAAGAAACACTGGGTATTAGCAAGAACTGATTCAGAACAAAGGCATTCATATTCCTTTATAAGGGTCTGTGTAATTCTCATCAAAAACGATATCAGAGAATTCTTTGTTGGGTAATGTACAGATCTAGCCAGAGGCAGGTATATGATTCCAAGCAATTTCCCTACAGTGTGTGATGTCATAGAGAGTGGAAAATGCAGTCAATTGTCTGGATACCTGCATTTCTCAAATAAGCTTCCAGATGACTGAATATTTTTTTCCACCTGAAAGTTTGTACCTTACAATACACATGGCTGAGATCATCCTAATGTTTGATATTTATGTACAATTGTGAGAAGGCGCCTATCTCCTCTCTTTCAGAGGCCAACACCCTCCATAGCCCTGTGTGACTTCCCTGGGGCTGCGTCTCCATAGTCCTTTCTGGCCATGAGGCCCTGCTGCTGCTTGGCACCCCCATCTACACCGGTCAAGCCAGGGAACCTGGTCCTTTTCCAGCTGACATAAGGCATTTAATGTATAAAAGTCATTTTACTGAATATTTGGAGTAAAAAAATGGCATTTATCTCACAGGAACCCAAACAATATAAAATATAGTAACAGGGCCACTCATGGTACTCACATCTGATGAATTTTGAGAATTCATCTGATGAATTTCTCGCCTCCCAGAATTCTGGGAGGTAAGGCAGGAGGATTGCTTGAGGCGAGTAGTTTGAGACCAGCCTGTGCAACACAACAGGACCGACCCAGTTTCCACATAAAACAGAAAAAATTAGCCAAATG
Source organism: Arctocebus calabarensis (assembly GCA_963573935.1). Taxonomy (NCBI): domain Eukaryota; kingdom Metazoa; phylum Chordata; class Mammalia; order Primates; family Lorisidae; genus Arctocebus; species Arctocebus calabarensis. The sequence continues at coordinate 10,651 of CAUYON010107779.1, forward strand.
TGATTGTACATACCTGTAGTCCAGCTCTTCAGGGGGCTGAGGTGGGAGGATCACTTGAACCCAAGAATTGGAAGGTACAGGGAGGTATGGTGACACCACTGCACTCTACCCCAGGCAATAGAGCAAGATCCTGTCTCAAAAAATAAATTAACTAAAAGAAAATATAGTAATAGGCACTCCTATTCTCAAGAGCCCTCCCAACCCTTCTCCCCCATCAGTCATCCTAGCCCCAAGAAATCTTTCATTGGCTGTTTATCTCTTTACATTTCAGCCTCCCTCAAAGCCAATCCGCTCCAGGACTCCTCTGTTTCCTCCTCTACCTCCCATCACCTCTATTTTTCCTACTTCCAAATTCCTATTCATTTTCTGTGCATGGCCACTTAGCTGTTTCTTTATAATCCCCTTCCACTCCATATACCTAGAGCATCATCTTCCATCCTTGATGCAGCTTATGAAAGCATTTTCCTAACTAAGAATGTTTTCTCAGGAAAGGAATAACAATAGTTCTTTTCCCAAAGAAGAATTCTATTGCCTTTCACTGGGAAGCCTGCATCACGTTGCAGCTACAGTAGAACCTCCATTCTTGACCACTTCCCTACATTGACCACCTCCTTAAGTTGACCTAATTTTCACACACCCGACATGCACCACATGTATGTCTCAGTGCAGTAGGCCTCGTTCCTAAGTTGACCACCTTCATAGGTTGGCCAGTTTGTTACAGTAGTTTGGGTGGTCAACTTGCAGAGGTTCTGCTGTCTTTAGGGCCTTTGGGGAACTCCAGGCAACAGTTATGCTGAGTGATCCTGTTTGCTGCCCTCCTTGCCACTTCCTAGTGTCAAAGAACAAAATTTCAACAAATGGAGTTTTAATGACCTAGTTGGCTCTTATTATCAATTCATGATCCAGACAATACCCAGTCTACAAAATAGTGTGCTCCACTGGGCATGGCGGAATAGTTGGTTTTTATGGAGTAGCTTGAGCAGGGACAAAGACACAGCATAGCTCAAAAAATTGGATTACAGTGGGTCACCTTCTTTCTATGGATTAAAGCAGAGTGGACTTCCTTATCATGCTGGCTCAGGATGACCAGGCCTCTTTCACATGGTTGCTATGGATCTCCCATTTTTCATAGGCCTGTTTGGGGATTTAGATATCTTCTCCTTCCTGATTTCCCAGATGGTCAGATCTGATAAGTAAACAGCTTAAGTTCCAATTTGGTGACATGGAATCTTAGCATGAATGACTTCATTTTGGGTTGGTCTATTGGGTCTTAGAGCAGGAGCACACACCAAATCAATGACCTCACAAAAAATTGTATTGAACACTTGTGAGAGCCTTGTTCTTCCCTGGGGTCATCCATGTGTGGTCTAGCAGGAATGACACCATCCATGCTGAGCTCCATCCAAACTGTACTGTGAGGACCCCTCCATGTTAATACATTTTTGATTCTAAATGTTTCAATAGTATAAGAGATAGCTCATGTCAGGACATGATATATTCTAATACAAATTACCACTAGTTCTATTATGAAAGGATGGAAGAGATCCCTAGAATAAAGATGTTGAAATGTTCCTATGTTTATTTGTTTGAGGCTTGAGTCAGAATTTTACACTATTAAATTGAATTTATTATTCTAAATAGTTAATAGATGCACAAGTTATAAAATGTAAAAGGTCAAAAGGGCAGGAAGCTACAAGTCACTGCCCCTCTGGTCCCATGATTGCCCAGCCCCATTTCCCAGAGCCAACCAAGGGCAATAGTTTCTTCTAAATCCTCCCAGAGATTTTTCTGTGCACTCACAAACATAAATATTTGTTTAATTTTTTCTTAGGCAACTTGTGCCCACTGTATATGTTCTACTGTATTTGTTCTTTTTTTTTTTATTATTTAACAATATATCTTGGAGGACATTCTCATCAGTAAAATACGAGATTCCTTTTTATATTGATGACATAAATTTACATGGTATGAATAAGCCATAAGTTATTCAACCACTTGAAAACATTTAAATTGCTTTGAATATCTTCCAGTTAAAAATAACCTTGTAACGAGTACCCTTGTGAATATGGTCACTTATACATTTACAACATATGTATAGGATAAATACTTTGAAATGAAACACTTAGGTTAAATGGTATGAACATTTTATTTTCATTAGATATTGCCCAATTACCTTCCATAGAGATTCACTAATTTACTTTCCCAGCAATATGTGAAAAGATAATTTATCTGTACTTCAAGAGATAGCTATGAGTTGCAATGGCATGTAAAGAGGTAAATAGAACTCTCGTAATTAGAAATGTCCCTTTCCTTGTCTGTGAGCACATTGGACACAGCATCTATGTTGTTCATCATCTAACCATCCAGTCTTTATCACTAGCCTGGAAGGTGTAGGTAGGTAGTATTTATTGATAAGTGAATGGCATAGTAACAGTTCTGAGGTGGGAACTAAGTCTTGGCTGGGAACAGAGGGTAGAACCAATGCCCTGGGGTATTATATATGAAAGGGAAGAAGTGAGAGGGAAATAATTTGAAAACTTAAGTTGCTGCTTTTTTTTTTATCATCTAAAAAATAATTTGTGCTCTAGACACTAATACAGTCACAATAAATATAGAAAATGTGCCTGTGGCATAGTGAGTAGGGCGCTGGCCCCATATACCGAGGGTGGCGGATTCAAACCCGGCCCTGGCCAAACTGCAACAAAAAAATAGCCAGGCGTTGTGGTGGGCACCTGTGGTCCCAGTTACTCGGGAGGCTGGTACAAGAGAACGGCCTAAGCCCAGGAGCTGGAGGTTGCTGTGAGCCATGAAGCCATGGCACTCTACCAAGGGTGACAAAGTGAGACTGTCTCTAAAAAAAAAAAAAAAAAAAGAAGAAGAAAGAAAAAGAAAATGTGGTGAAAATATTGATCATGTCATCCAAGTATGAACATTAATTCCTGCTATTTTTCCAAGCACTGGTCATTTAGTTTCGTCAATGTGTTGCTACTAGATCAGGATGCTTTAAGTCCAGACTAATGGTCTTGGATGTCCTTAAGATCAGGCTAATTGCTGGAACTGCCTCACTGGTCAGCAATCCATCCTAATCATCACACTGGGAGAAACAATGAGATGGGCTTTTCTATGGCCAGTCCATTTTGAACGTGCAAAGCCAACAAAAGACTATAAAGGGTTTAACAATCCAAGAAAATCAAATAATTATTAGGTAGTGGGAAAACTGACGATATAAAGATCATACACACAAACTATAGATGTGTCTCATACTGCTACCTGTCAGGCACTGTTCCTAAGTTACCATTAAACTTCACAATTCTAGGGGTAGAGATTATCGTCCCCCATTTTACAGATAAGAAAACCGAAGTCCAATTTGGTAAATTGTATCTCTCATGATTACTCAGCTAATAATGTGATGAAGAATTCCAGCTCAGATATATGTGACCTGAAGCACATATTTCTAGTACTCTGTGAGGCTTGAATTGCAAGGATGAACTAACGCCATGGATCATTCACCATTCATATTACTATCACATATTTCTTTCTTCGAGCTGTCTCACTAAGTCAGTTAGATGGCAGTGTTTATGACGTGCAATTAAATCTCAGTCTCACATCCGGGCCTAAATAACTTTAAAAAATGTCTTATACCCTTTCTACAAAAAAAAAAAAAAAAAAAAAAAAAAGATTGATTAGGCATCAGATCTAGTAATGGCACATTTGTAGTCTGTGACTTTCATTCCAGAACACATCTGACCACCCAGAGCATTGTGATACTTTAGAATTTAGACTCTACATTTATCACAGTGTGTTGCCTATAACCTTTTTCTTTTTTGGTGGGGGGGGAATACCTGGCTCATTAGAAAGATCGGTAAACATGTTAAAACCAAATTGAGTTTAAATACATTTCCTTGATGCATCTGTTTTGTTAAATGTATCCCATGAAGCCAACATTAAAAGCAATGCCATTAAGAGGGCAGAAGGTAAGCTCATTTAGTTGACCAAATTGTATAACACAATGAATTAATATGGTAATACGCCTTTGGAGACCAGCAGCAGATAATAGAGGTGAACAGAGAAGCTTGAGCCTGGTTTTGGAAAAGCAAAACCAATTCATCATTATGCTGTAACAATACAGGAGAACATTTCTCATTTCCTACTCACCAGCCCCCAACTCTGAAAACCTTTGGTTGTACTTTTTGAATACCAGCTCTGACCAGAACAACTTTGCTCACTCACTGCTGCATTTTTGTTAGTTGAAGCGCTGTCCAGTTCGTGTTTTGAAGCAATGGTAAATAAGCGGAGATTTCAGTTATAGGGGGAGTTGGTAGAACAGGAAGCTGTCTCCCTGCAGAACAATCAAAAAAAAAAAAAAACACACTCTTCAAATGCACAAAAGGCAAAGGCAGGGGACAGGAGGGAAATACCATAAAAGATTCCAGCCGTGTTCCCCCAGAGTCAGACATTAGAAATTATGTGCTATATAAATTGACAGTCCAATTTCTTGGACTCAGTCCTTCGTTCAGCAGCCTAGGTTCTGTTTTACTCCTGCCAGAAAGAACCTAATTAAAGCTATTTGTGCTGGGTCAGCAAGAATGCATCCCCTAGCCACTTTAAAGGAAAAAAACAACCTTACCTAAATAATGTTTTCCCCTGACTATAAAATTAGATATGCTCCTTTAGAAAATTTTAGAAAATACAGAAAAGCATAAAGGAGAAACTGTAAAATCTTATATAATTCCAAATCTGAGATGCTATTCATATTTTAGTGTATTTATATCCATGTCACATACCATTAATACTTTTCAAAAACAGGATTTTCATTGCTACATAAAATGATTTTAAAATACTTCTGAAGTTGACCATTTAGGTTTTCACTTACTCTTTATTTTTTGCAATGAAGAAACCCTTTTACAATAGCATCATTTTCTTGGTCCTGCTTTTTCTTGTGTAATATATTTATCAAGATATTGCCTGTTAGTCTGTGAAAAGAAATTTTGATCATGTAAGACTGCAAAGGACAGTATTTCCCTCCTGTTACTTAGATACCACTACGTGTCTGCAGTGTGTTAATGCCACCATGCAGCCTGACCCTGCACCTCTGGTCCTACCTAACTCATAGTATGCAAAGACCAAAACTACACAATCAAATAAACAAAAAAATCCAATAAAGGATCACAGCTTTTCGAAGACATCAAAAACTAATAAACTGAAGAAAAAAATTATAAAAACAAAAGCAGTATCCCAAGAAAAAAATCATGCCAGATGATCTAGCCATTCCACTTCTGGGCATATATCCAAAAGAATTGAAATTAAGATCTTGAAGACTCACCTATACTCCCATCTTCATTGTAGTGTTTTTCACAATAGCCAAGTATCCAATAGATGAATGAATAAAAAAAAGTAGTATATTCATATGTATATCCACATGAAAAAAGAAAATATAAAATATCATTCAGTCTTTATAAAAAGTAAAGGAAATCCTGCCATTTGCAACAACATGAATGAATCTGAAGGACACTGTGCTAAGTAAAATAAGCCAGTCATAGAACAAACACTTTGATTTCAGTTATAAGATATATTTACAGTAGTCAAACTCATAGAAGCAAAGAAAGCAATAATGGTTCCCAGGGGTAGGGGAACTGGAAAGCTGGAAAGCTTCATACCCGTTGTTCAATGGGTATGAAGTTTCAGTTATGTTAGATGAATAAGTTCTGGAGATCTGCTGTACAACGTGGTGTCTACCATTAACAACAGGGTATTGTGCACTTCCAATTTGTAAATTTGTTAAATCTTCACGTTTTGTGTTCTTACCAAACACACACACACTCACAACAATAAAACAAAAACAGAAGGACATAAAGACACCTTGGGAAGTATGAGATGTGCCTATTAGATCTTGATTGTGGTGCTACCACATGTTTTGCATGTCCAAGCTCAAAAAAGCCACATTAAATATACACGATTCTTTGTATATAAATATCTCAATGAAGCTATTAGAAATTTAAAAGACAATGAAGCTCAAATTAGCAAATGGGTAAAGTACACAGGGTAAAAATAGTATGGATTTAAATGAAAGGAAGAATTAAATCTCAGCACAATTAGAATTTGCAAAATTTTGTCCCTAAAATTTGACTTGGCAAAAAAAGTGACCATAACAGATAACTGACAAAGGCAGAAATTATTATATGTAAGATTTGCTATGGGCCAAAGAGAGGGAAAGAAATGAAAACAACTAAACAATAAATCAAATTTTTGTTGCAGTCAATGAAAATAACTTCAGAAAAATTAAAATGGGAAAGGTGGATCCATTTAACTGTGTTATAAAAAATTGATTAAGAAATCACATCTTGTCCACAGATTCTTCATGGAGCAAAGGACAAATGATTTCCTCTGGAGAGGCTGCATATACTGAGTGTGATGGCTTTTCTTTCTCTTCCTCTCCACACTTTTTTTTTTTTTTTTTTTAGACAATGTCTCAAGCTGTAGAGTGCTGTGGTGTTGTTGCAGCTCACGGCAACCTCTAACTGTTGGGCTCAACTGATCCTCTTGCCTCAGTTTTTCTATTTTTAGTAGAGATGGAGTTTCATTTTTACTCAGGCTGATCTCAAACTCAAGCAATCCACCTGCCTTGGCCTCCCAGAGTGCTAAGATTACAGGCGTGAGCCACTGCACCCACACTCTTACAGAAGGTGGCATCCAAACCACAATCTGCATCCTCAGGCACACTGCAGGCTGGGTAGCAAGGCCATCACCCTGTACATACACAATTGTATCTGGAGCTTTGGAAATCAGAGGCAGAATGTCACTCATTCCCTATGCTCTTTCCCTGGTATCACACCTAAGCCTCCTGTGAAGAGGATCTCAAAATTGAAGGCTTTTAAAGCATCAAAGAAAGCATCTTGGAAGACCATCTGCTACATGTGTTCCCAGCCTGGGGTCATAGCACCTTCAAAACCAAATACCCACCTAACATCTGCAGAGTGAATAAATAATGGATATTCTGCATTTATTTAAAAGTGCTTCTAAGTTAATTCTAGAATTTTCTCATTCTGCTGTTTTTCATTAACAGATTCCACAGGCCCAATTATTATCATGGGGAAGTGTGTGACATCTTTTTAAAAATTAAATGGGGTCTCTAAACCCAAAATAGATCCAATCTAATTTCTTCATTTTACAGATGAGAAACAGGTAAGTGAAGTGACTCACCCAGGGTCACTTATTGAATTAATAAATATTCATACTTCTGAGTGCATGCCCAGAGCTATTTCTAGCAGATTAATTTTCTTTCTAAGGAAGGTCAACTCAAACATGCCTTCATGGCTTCAAATTTGTTCCTTTTAAGGTTTTTTGGGCTTTGTTGCTGTTGTTATTGTTGTAATCAGTAGTAGCAACTATTTTAGAGAAGCCATAAAAATAGATGATCACTCTGATCTTCAAAGATTATTTATAAGACTATGGTATCTGAATTAATTATAATTTTATTTTTGATATGGGAAGAAAACCATTTATTTTCTTCCTAAATCACTTCACATTGAGAACAATGACTATGAAGCCTCAGTGACTGTGACCTAGTGTCTCTTCATGGGCACACAGTCCCCTGAAGCTAGGTGTGTCTATGAGACTAATGGGACTAAGTACTAATCAATAGAAGTGACCAGAAGTGACATCTACAAGAGATGCTTCACCTGCTTAGATGAAAATTTCTTGCCTTGGATTTTTCTTTTCTGTCTTTCCTCCTTCTCATTAGCTGGAATATTAGCATACCTATCACCTAGCTTTGCGAAACAGACCAGTTACAGTCCCCCAAGTGATGATGGAACCAAAGGAAAAAGAAAAGGGGAGATGGGCACTGGAGTCTCTGAGTGACTGTGCAAACACAGCTACCCATCAGTCTTGATCATGAAATCTTTGGTTCACATGTCAATCTTTTTTAAGCCACTGTACTTTGGGGAGTCTGTCACAGTCACTCTGCCTTTACTATAACTTATCCAGTGGGCAAACATTTTCCTGTCCTCTGGGGGCACTGAAACAAAAAACTAAGGTCATCCACTTGCCATGTTGGCCAAGATATATTTAATTCCAGATGAGTCTTTACATTGTGTGACTAAAGGGGGAAATACCAGTTCAGTTTTGGAATCAAAAAAGTGGATCTGGTTCACGTTTATAAAAGCCAGCCATATTTTAAGGATCTCTGTCACCCTTACAAATATATATATTTTTAAATCCTCTTCTGTTTTTATAATTCCTAGTGAAAGAATTATGTGAGTGGGCTGAGAGGAAAAAAAAAAAACGTGAGAACTGAGCTATGTATTTCATTGAAAAAATATTCATCTCTCTGAAACCTTCATAGTGGACATTAATTTAAATCACATTTGACATTATTACAATATTTTTATGTTGACCCTTTTAACTGCTCCTGCCATTCTCCCCTTTAAGCTAAGAAAGCTTTGTAATGGACTTTTTGGCGTATAAAGAGAAAGAGGGAATTCAAAGTCCCTTTCCCTTTTTGCCACATTTTGTTGAGCTCCCAACTTGGTCTTCTGTTTGTACTCAGAACCATCTGCAACTGAATTGGGAGATTAGCGGCTGCAAACATGGGTGTCTGGGTCCTTCTGAGCACTAGGGCATGCCTTAGAGAATCCATTCTAGGCATACAAGAGCCTGAGGACAGTGTCACCCATGCTACCAATACCCAAAATGAAGCAGCTGCCACCCAACTGATATGGGCGTGGGTAGCTCTGTGGAGCCCATGTGCAGATTGAAAAGGGATTTCACACCTCCCTCAGTCTCCCTCCCCAACCTACCCCTGTCCTGGAAAGCATCACCCCACCCCACACCCAGAAAACAATGGATTAAATGAGGCCTCCCATTCCCTCCAATTTAAAAATCTCATAATTCCATTATTTCTAATTGGACTATTTTTTCTCTTCAATAGAAAAATAAAGCACTTTTCTTGCCTATCCACTCTGTCTACCTGAACCTCTCTCTCTTTTACTGCTAATTTCCCACCATCCCCACTGAATTAAAAGTAGCTGACAACACTCTTTAACATGGAGTGTGTATTTTTTGTTCTTATCTAACAATACAAATCAGGTAATATCCTTTTTTAAAATTCTATTGATCTGAAACCCATAGTCTTTGTTTTCAAAATATTTGGTACAATAAATTTAATCCTATCACTTCCAGGATGTGAAAAGAGACTAAGACAAGTTTAGTCTATGGTTCCCACCATTCAAGTCCAGAAACAGAGACATGTAATAGGGACCCTCCCATACCACAAAATAGGGACCCTCCCATACCACAGGAAAGAGATTTTTTTTCAATTTCTCTGCTTTAACCCGAGAATAGTTAGACTTTCCACAGCCTAAAGATTTTATTTAAAATCTTTCACAATTAATAGCCTTCTGCTACCACTCCTGGCTCAGCAGCCACCAACAATCCTCATTTCAGAGTTTTGAGGATGACACAACATTGAATTTTTTTTCAAAAGGCAATATTACAATAGATAATAAATATTTAATAAGTTGAAATATAGTTCTTAAAGACAGTAATATCTTCAAAGGAAAAGCAATTAAGAATATCATTTTTTTATTGCTTTTTTATAGTGAACAAGATTGTGAAAAATTTTTTCCTCTATCATGTCTGTCTTACAATCATTCCTCATGCAGAAACAACATCTTTGACAGATAATCATGTCAATTATCCTCTAAAAATTTAATTATTGGCTCTTATATAATATAAGGAGCTAACTGAACCTAAATCTCATACTATATGATAGACTGCATAGTAAGTCAAGTAGACAAGTAATTCTAGAACTTTTGCCAAAATACTGAGTTGATGGTGTCAAAAGTTGTGTATATGCCAAGTTCCAGATAATTTATTTTTAAGATCATCCTCTTCATCAAATCCAAATCCCAACTTAGATTATAGAAATCTCTTCCTTTTCTGTTAGAGGCAACAATCAACACAGCTTCTTTCCCTATGTAAAATAGACCAATATATTTTTGAAGGCTGTAATCAGTGATAGCCAACCACTAATTATAAATCCAAGCACTCACCTACTTTCCATTGCTTGACCCCACAATGTTAAATATAAGATGTGATGCTCCTTCTGGACAAATGAGATTTCAGGAAATGAAATTTGTCATTATCAAACTGAAATCTATTTATTAAGAAACCTTAAACAAAACTATATTTTAAAACCAGTCCAAGGGAATGACATCTGGTAAATCCTCTGTTGAAAACACGAACATTACAATCAGACCTAAGTCAACTCAATGCTCACATTGTCCTTATATTCACCATTTACATGTTGAAACTCCATGTTCTGACCAGAGCTGAAAAGGAGTGGACACATAAAAACAAAAGAAGCAACATTGTTTTCCTTGCTTGGCAGGGTGAAAAGACTGACTGGGCTCTATTTATACTGTGTGCCTGTATGCACTTAGGCACATACACACATGCGCACACATGCATGCACACCCACGCATATACACATGCGTGGTACACAAAGTTAAAATATATGCACTTCCCAGGTGATTATGAGGGTTTATTTTAAATGAAACTTTAAAAATACATATTAAATAATGCATCCACTATTCAGCAGAAACCTCCAATCCTCTATGTTTAATGGTTAACAGATAATTATTTCTGAAGTCAACTATGAACACTCATGCAAGCTTCAAGTTAGTCTTGAAACATTTGCAAAATCTTGGTCACAGCATAAGGCAAGTTGAAATTCATTTTGACAATTTGCTATCACTTAAATAAAGTTTGCCTCAAGGTCAGAGATTGGACTAGGTAATGTTTCCAAATTCCTAACTGATATCAATCAGAATTCAGCTAAAAAAAATCAAAATTCTTGGAAATTCTTAGGAATTCCCCAAATTGTCAATTTAACTTTTATTTTTCTTCCAAAACTCATAACTTTTTGGCATTCCACTCAGGATTTGTACAAAGTACACTGTGGATATAAATTTATTAACATTTGTTTTATTTGCAAGAATAAGTGAGGTCCGTGAGATTCATGGTCTCAGCTATAAGCAAGGCTGACCCATTAGATGGTGACACCTCTCCTTGGTACTTCTAACCAGGTTCCTAGAAATGTCTCTCAAACCTCACAATCCACATGTTCATGTTACCTGCTCTTACTTACAACTTGACATCAGTGAATTCCTCCTAATCAGTAGTATCTCTGTATGTTAGTCATTAAGTTTTAATTCTCACAGGAGAATTATACTTCCTTCCTTTTTCCCAATTTCTTGCCAGGTTTTTCTGGGGATTCAGAAAAACATGTTTCTTAAGAAATGCTGAGATTGAATTCCCACATGGAATCACTAGGTTTGACAAAAGAAATAAGTCCATAAAACAGCCCAGAGTTTCATGAGATCATTTTGCTGTATTTCCACATGGTACATGGAAAAAAACACAGGGAGCATGAAGAATTGCTCTTCAGCCATCTTGTCTCTTAATAACTCACCACCAGCTCTCCAGCTCTCAGCCCCATTAACCCCAAATAGACCCCATCTCCCTTCCCTGATACCAAATTCCCTGGGATTTTAGCTTGGATCCAGCTCTTCCCTGATCACAGAACTGAACTGATCTGGCAAGGCTAGGCCTAGAAGATACTCAAACCCCACTTCGTGGAAGCCTCTGGGCTAACCTGAGGGATTCCCTAGGGGCAGAGCTAATGAAGCCCATCTTTGTTTTCAACCATGGCAGCTCTATGCCTACCAGTTAACATATCTGGCTTTTTCCAAAAAGCATTTTTGCTTGTTTAAAGGACAGGTTCTTTTGCTAAAAAAGAAACTGAAAAAAATTGGAAGTCGTTGATGCAGAGAGTCCTGCAAGGCCTTGGTGAGCACCAGTGGGACAGATCTCTGGGGGCAGGATCAGTCTCAGGCCAGGCCTAAAATCCAGTGGAGATGGAACTGCAGGAAAGAAAGTAGTGCCTGGAATCTGGAGGACCTACTGGGAAGGGTGGCTGCACCTCTGCTCAAACCTGGGAGACAAACACGGGACCACTCAGTCCTCAGAAGCTTGACCGCGGACTGAACTAGATCTGCTTGTCTTTCTGAGCACCTGAGCCACACCCACAAGGGGAATAGATCCCATTGGAGAGGCCCACAAACTGGCAACCGTTTCGTAGGTATTTCCAAGTCTTTTCTTCTCAAGGTGAGTTTCCCATGGCACTGGAAACAGCTCCACGGAGACTGTAAACTGAACTGAACATTTTGCTTCTTCTTCTCTCCTCCTTCCTCCTTTCTCATCTCTTTTTTCATTCTCATCCCATCTTCTTCCTCCTCCTAATTCTCTCTTTCTTCTTCTGCTTCTTTTCCTAAAGAACAGAATCATTTCACTTTCTGTCACACCTTTGATTTCCTCCCCCAGAGACCACTCTTCCTAAATCATCTTCAAGGATGCCATCTACTTTGCTGCTGATCAGCTTATACTCTCTCCCTTCCTTGGTCCCCAAGACCTCAGAACTTCAGGCCCTCCATGCCAGTCACTTTCCCTCCCTCCCCTGGGCCTCTGCTCAGGCAGAGCCTCGAGAAAGGGTCCTTGCCTGCTGAGATCAAGGCTCTACTCATACACGCTTGAGCTGCCAGTGTTCTTCAAAGTCATTGCCAATTCCCTTGAACATAGCATGATCCATCACAGCACTTAATACTCTGCCTTACATATAATATAGTAGCAATACATGTATGATAGCAATTAAACTGATTCCTCTACTCCCAAAACACACATAATGCTCTTAACATAGCATCCTTGGAAAATCCATTATTGACTAGCTAATCTAAGAAGAGAAGACCAAGGGCACATCTCAGAATATTTATGTTGCCTTAGGTCTTATTTTCAAAGCATGTATGTTCTCGGAGAAACATACATAACAACAGAGAAAAAGAAAGAAAAAATCCTGGATTTTATTCAAGTGGAAAATGTTTCCAGATTTTCACATAATTTCACATATGCTCATTTAATAGATTTTTCAAATCTCATGCTCAGCATTGTCAGAACAGATCTCAGTAAAAACACTATACTCCACCCACATAAGGTGGGACACTAAGTGTGTATTCAGGACCATATTCCCTTGCCGCGGGCCTTCCCATCCTGCCTCAGTGGCTTGGAACGCTGGATCTCCATAGTGGCCAGTGACATGGAAAATTGACTCAGTGAAAAAATCAGACAGCAGAATCACATTCACTGCATAATTCCAAACAAAAACTGTCTTGCTGAATAAACTGCTACTTTGGTGATAAACAGGCATAGAATGGACCAATGTCTAAAATCATTCAGAGTCAGAGAAACCTCTCTCAGGACCTTGGCTCCACCACTATCTACCTGTGCCTCCACTTGCTCAACTTTCTCCTCTGGAAAAGGAAAACAATAACTACTTGGTGGGACTGTCATGAAGATTAGACAAGATGTCTTGAAAACTCTATGAGAACAGGGATCATGCTTTATTTACAGTCATTTCCCCAGTCCCTTGCAGAGTGCCTGACACACAGTAGGGACTCAACAGATTTCTAGGGGCTCAGAAGAACATATAAATATCCTGAGTAATGTCAGGAAGAAATCCCCAGACAGAAACACTAGGTTTGACAGGAGAAACAGATCAGTGAAATAATGTAGCATTTTCATAATTGCTTTTTGCGGTCAAAACGGCAAACGGCACCTAGCAAAAGTACTAAGGAGGTGGAAAATGATGAATGAAACAATGAGTGAATGAATAAATGAACACCTTACTATAATATTTACTAAGGATTTTATAAAGGGAAGCATAAAAGTACACTTTATAAAGAGAGCCAGCTCATCAGCAGAGCACGTGCCATGGTGCACCTGCCTTTTCAGGCCACATTGGACTGACACCTGTGTTTACTGTCTTTTTTATTTTTTTTTTAAATCATAGCTTTGTACATTAATGCAATCATGGGGTACAATGTGCTAGTTTTATATACAATTTGAAATATTTTCATCAAACAGATTAATATAGCCTTATGGCATTTTCTTAGTAATTGTGTTAAGACATTGTGTATTTATTGTCTTAAGGTAAAAGTATTTGACTTTTAAATCTATCTGACCATATCTGCAGAATATGTCATGACGTGCTTTTACCAAATGTAGCTACCATATTTGAAGAGCATCAAGGACTTATTTTTGAACCTAAAGGAAGCTAAGACATTCTCAAGAATTCCAAAATGATTTATGCTTAATTCAATGTTCTTGAGGCCTATTTTCCAATTTATAAGAAGAAAACAGCAAGTCGAGTGAGAGTCAGGAACTTGCTTTTCTTGTGGGCAGTCTTGGGTGATTTACTTTGTTCTTTTACCAAATATTTACCGAACACCAAGTGATGGCTTCTATACCTACAGTGTTTCTTTTGTCTTGTCGCTGCCCTGGACAAAAAGGTGACAATCTTGCTGAAACAGAACTTAAGAACAGCTAAGGCCAGAGTAAATAGTGGGGAAGCAAAGGGCAGCTCTTTACGTTGCTCCCAAACTGGTAGGGGTGGGGTACAGACTTTGCAGTCTTCAGTATTGGCAAAAGGAGCACAGGTACCCATCTGCCCTCAGATACCAGGCCTAACATCTGAAATATCATCATTTCATTTTTAAAAGGCTACAAGAAAGTCAGGTCAGCAAGTGTTGCCCCTCCCTCCTTTAGTAGATGTGGCACTAAAGGTCACAGGGATTAAGTGACTTATTCAACACTGTGACTATAATTCAGGGCAACATCAAAACCCAACAAGATATTATGTGTTTTTGTTCTGGGTAAGCAAAATTTTTTTTAAAAGGCAGGGCAAATCCAAAATCAGACAAAGGCATTTTGGCATCTATAAAGTATTAACTAAATCATGCAGGAGTCTCCTCTTTGGGTAAGAACAGTCTCAGAAAGGACAGACTTGGGAAGAAGCACAACCTTTCATTAAGTCTCTGATAGATATCAGTTCCTGGGATTCTATGTACTGGAATTTCCCAGTCATCAGGGAAATCTGTCTGTTCTCATGCCTCATCCCCTACCAGCAGCCCCCAAGTGCCTTGCAACTGTCTATGCTGACCTCACTTAAAACCTGGCTTAAGAAACAGCCACTAACACACATTAAGGTGTTCTCTGTGCCTGGTGCTGTTCCAAATGTTTAACTTGGATTAACCTATTCAGTGCTCACAACAACCGTGAAGTAGTTAGGCAATATTATTCCCATTTTGCAACTAGGGAAACTGAGGTACAGGCAAGTTAAGTAAATTGCCTAAGGCCACAGAGCAAGTTAGTGAAGAGATAGGTTCAGTCTCAGGCAGGTGAGGCTCCAAGTCAGGCTTCTAGGCTCCAAACCACCACACTACACCAGCTCCTGCCTACTATCCACCGCTGCATAAAAACCACTCCAAATAAGACAAATTGTATCTGCTCACAATTCTGTAGGTAAGAAATTAGAGGTGGGGGGAAATGGTAGAGACACATCATTGCTGTTCCATAATATGTGCAGCTCTGCTAGGATGACACAAATGGCTTGTTAGGGGCTGTATACGTTTGCAGCCTGAGTCTCCTTTGCACGGTTTCACCAGGAGGCTAGTGTGGGCTTTCGCACAGCATGGTGGTCTAGTGTTTCCAGAGAGAGCATTCCAGTGTGCAAGTGCTTACCAAGCTTCTGCTTGCATCACACTTGCTAACAGGTGAAAGCAAGTTACATGGGCCCACCTCTCAATACGGGAGCTGTAGAGGGCTGAACTCCAGGAGACATGGGTCACCTGGGACCACCAAGGGAACATCCTACTACAGTAGACAAGTGGGACGTAAAAGTGAGATGAGAGCAGCAGGTCTTGGCTTACAGTTTCTGTTCTTTCATTTTCCATTGTACAAGGAATATGTTCCCTACAATAGAAGGGAACTTAAAGCTAAAGCATGTTATAATACAAATAGTGAGAAAGTGGCTTTCTAGCCTCAGAGACAGTTGTCATTTTTGGACACAAGGGGCAGCATCAATTGATTCACAAACTGAATTTGTTTTTACTTTGATTACCCCAATTTAGATAAACCACAGGATGATCAATGAATAGAATATTTCTTGAAACTGATACATTTCCAAGAGATTTCAAAACATATTAGGTCAGTTCTAATAGTTACTGCTAATAAGACAAATTCGATAAAAACCTGTGTTGTTAGCAAGTTCGTCATTCAATAAAATATATTGGGAAACTAACATATGGGAAAAAAAACAGATAAATACTGAGTTGTTAAAACATCACTTTTTTAAATGATCAGATTAATGATTTTCTGGGATACTACATGAAGCACTTGAAAGATTACCTTTGTATCCTATCTTGGCTTACCACCCAGAAATTTTAGTCCTATGAGTTCTAATCCTACTTCTGTCCCCATCTGACACTGATGAATCATTTATTTTTCTACTGCTTTCTTTCCTCAATTTCAAGTATTCACTTTCGGGGGGACAGGGGGAATCCTAAGTTTTAATTCTAAAAGCAGTTTGGGGTCCAATTCCTTACTTAATTGGACCTTAAAAGGTTAACTGAGTGGTAGCAGATAACTTAATTACAATTATGCGTTTTGTTTCTCACACAGGTATTTTTTTTTTAAAGAGTCTCACTTTTTTGCCCTCAATAGAGTGCTGTGGCATTACAGCTCACAGCAACCTCCAGCTGTGGGCTTAGGCAATTCTCCTTACCCAGCCTCCCTGATAGCTAGGACTATAGGTGCCCACCACAACACCTGTCCATTTTTTTGTTGTTGCAGTTTAGCCAGGGCCAGGCTTGAACCCGCCACCTTCGGCATATGGGGCCGGCGCCCTACTCACTGAGCCACAGGTGCCGCCCACACAGGTATATTTTGATCACCGCTAGAAATATCATGATAGTATATGAACTAATATGTATATACATCTACATAAATTGTATATTTATGAGTATGAACTTTTGTATTCTGAAGGGTAACTGAAGTTGCATGAGGTAATGTGAAGCAAAGATATAAACCAGGACACAGAATAATCTGTTTGTGTTTAGAACTCACTTACCCCAGTTACAATCTTGCAGAGATAAAAGGACACACCCTTCAAAATATGGAACAGTTGAGTTCAATTATGTTTACCCTGAGCCAGTTAATTAAAAAAGAGTTCACTTGGTGATGTCATTATGTTACACTTAGGACTAAATACATCAGAGGGATCAGACAAAAATGTGGCAGCCAGAGGTTCTGGGGCTGAAGGGAGATGTGAAGTATTTTTCAGAAAGCGTTCCCGG
This sequence comes from Arctocebus calabarensis, assembly GCA_963573935.1. Classification (NCBI taxonomy): domain Eukaryota; kingdom Metazoa; phylum Chordata; class Mammalia; order Primates; family Lorisidae; genus Arctocebus; species Arctocebus calabarensis. Next base: position 27,897 of record CAUYON010107779.1, read on the forward strand.
ATCAGTGCAGTGAAACTCTCCAAGTCATTTTTAATCACTATCGCTTCTAATGTGAGAGCTGGTTGCCAGCAAGTTCACAGAAGTTCGTTTTTTACCAAGAGTTCCCTTCAGAAACTGAGTAATGTGTTGTGATTTAAGACTCTTAAAATACAAAAGAAATGTGCGATTTGTGTAAGAGCCTTGGCCTCTGTACTTCCAGAAATAGAGATGTGCCTAAGCTTCCCATGCCAATTTTCCACAGTTGCGTTTAGAGGGGCCAGAAGTCCACACAGAACGAGGGAGCTCTTTATGGTCCTCCAGGGCTCTCACGCGTAGCTAGGCACAGCATTGGGGAAAGTCTCACTCAATGCTTGTGAGACCGGAGAGAGGTTTTAGTTTACATCTGTTAGGAAACATTGTGACATTTGCTGTGCTAGAGCAGTGGACATGGCCTCATTTGTCCACTGCGCAAGACTGAAAGTGGGAGTTTTTTTAGAATCCCCCATTTTGAGGTAAAGAACACAGGAAGAGAGAATTCCAAGTGACTCACCCAAGGTCACACTGTAGTGAATGGCACCGCTGCAGCTAGATCCCATGTCACCCATGGTAGGTGGTAGTCTTTCCACCACACATATAGCTTTTTCCCACCACCTTTTCTATCTCTCTTTGGTTCTTAAAAGGTCTTTGATTCACAAAAAGTTATCCCTACTGCTGAAAAAATTGTTTTCTTTTTTGAGACAGAGTCTCCCTCCATCACTCTGAGTGGTAGAGTACTGTGGCATCATTACAGCTCACAGCAAACTTAAACTCATGGGCTTAAGTGATTCTCTTGCCTCAGCCTCCCGAGTAGCTGGGACTATAGGCGCCTGCCACAATGTCCAGCTATTTTTAGAGATGGGGTCTCGCTCTGGCTCAGGCTGGTCTCTGACTTGTGAGCACAGGCAATCCACCCTCCTGGACCTCCCAGAGTGCTGGGATTATAGGCATGAGCCACCACACCTGGCCAACTATTAAAAAACTCTGACTCCCATATTTAGTCAGCTCTCTATATCCATGAGCAGGGATAAGTATTTTTGGAATGATGACATTTCTTAAATGAGCATTTTATAATGTCATAGGTTCTAAGGAATGTTGAGGCAAGTTGAAATAGAGTGATAAACATGCCTCTCACTGCTCTAAGATTCAGAGTCCCTGACCTTTCTTGGGACTAAGTTTTCCTACCAACACAGAAAATTTCTGTTAGAAGATCTCTCGGGCCCATTCTGAGCCTAAAGGGGTTATGATGATAGCTATAATCCTTAAATTTCCTTTGAATTATGATAGATAGAATCTGGCACTCCTATCCCAGCCAGTAATACAAGGTAGGACAATTAAGTTCACTTAATTCATCCTAGAAAAAGTGCTGCATACCTCATTGCTAAATATCATTATGGTCGCCAGATGGCCAAGGGAATACTTCAAAAGTGACCTTAGTGATACTCAGCAGCAAGGTATGTAGCACTTTTTGTAGGATAAATTTGTAAACTTCATCGTCAGACCTCATACAGTAACAGCTCTGCTGGCCGTTCTAGAAAAGAGCTCCAAAATTGCTTTGAAGGACAGACGAGGTGCTGGGTTTGGTGTGCAGCTTCCCAAGGGGAGTGCCTTGAAGGTGACCCTAGGATAGGCAGCAACAAGGTATGGAGCACTTTTCTAGGATGAGTTCATGAACTTAATTGTTGGACTTCATTAGTGCTACCAAGATGCCTTCTCTCTTGGGAAAATCTATTTAAGTTGGGCTGCCCAAAGGGGAAGGGTGGGGAGCCGACATTTGCAACCGCCTGCTGTGCTAGTTGCCTTATACATGATGGCTCACCCAGTGTAACCCTCCCAACCACCCTATGGTCCTTAACCAGAGAGGAAGAAAGAGAGGTACAGAGAAACCGACTACTTTGCACAAGCTGTTGTCAGTAGAGCTATGATTGAAACTGCTTCAAAGCCCTGCTCTCTGTCCATAGAGGTATTTTGGCAAAAGACAAGCTTAAGATCAGGAACGTTAAAAAAATGAAATATTCACCTCTACATCATAGAAAAAATAGCATGGAAAAGTGACATTGTTAGCTAATGAGCAGTCACAGGATTGAAAGACTATATAAATGTTATCACGCCATGAAAGAGTGTAGATTCATGAGGCCAGGGTTCTGGTCCTGGCTCTTTTGATGTCTGAGGAAATTCACTTTTAAATGCCATACTCTAAATAAGTAGTAGTTCTACCCACTGGCTAGAAAACAATGACAACAGGAATAGTAGCTAACACTCTTGGGTTCTTACATGGTTCCAGGCACTGTGGGACCATGACACCTGGGATTGCCTCTTTTTCATCTGTACGATAACCTGAACAATTAGCATATGATAATCTGCATTTTACAGATAAGAAACTAAAGCACATAAATGTGAAGTGGCCTGCCTTGGGTTACATGGTAAGTGGCAGAGCTGGGATACAAAGTCCAGGAGTCTGATTCCAGTGTACAAGCACTTAGCTATCATGCTTAGAGCCCAAAGCACATTGACAGATATATGCAGCTAACCATTTAAAAATGCAAATCCAAAATGCAGATTGGGGCAGAAAGATTCCCCTAATGAAGCAGCAAGGGAAAGTCCTACACAGTGTCATTATTGTATTATTCAACTTTCTTCAAGAACTGGTTCTCCCAGAGGTTATACTGGGAACATTTTGTTAGAGGACTGGTATGATCACATACAACTGCATTTAACAGAAACACAACTCTGGTTGTGGTCAGGGGTTGCACAGCTGCCACACTGACCCAGGGACCAGGTGAATGGGCCATCTTTCCGTTCCATGTTGCCATCCTTAAGAGCACTGCTTTCATCCTTTTGCCTGAAAGGGGAAGTCTGCATTTCCCTATTCCGTCCAGTACAGAGTGACTAGCTACATCTAGCTATTTAAGTTTAAATTATTTAAATAAAATTAAATAACAAATTCAGCTCCTCAACAGTCACATGGGCCTAGTGGCCACTTTATTGTACAGGGCTGACCTAGCGTAATTCCATCAGTGCCGAGTTATATTAAACAATGCCTGTAGACATCACATGTGTGAACTTGGTGTGAGGATGAGGAAGGAGAGAGAAAAACTGAGTGCTGAGACTATTCCTTTTAAACAAGAGAACACTAGCTGTCCTGGCATCCTCACCCAGTAGAATTTTGCTTTCACCTCCTGGGTCAGACCATTCTCCTAGACAGAAGAGAGCTTTGTCTATTGGGCCAGTTGTGGCCCTGAACTAACAAGGGCTCCGTGGACAAAGAAGAGAGGGGAATATATAAACGGCCAGGGAAGTAGCTGTCTTTGCCAGCCTCAACATCACATGTGAGCTGTGCTTTAACTATGGCTCAGTTTCCCAAAACAGGATAGACAAGCCAGGCAGTGAACATCTGTCACTGCACAGCTGTGGGGCCCAGGGCATGAGGAGGCAGTGAGAAAATGACCGCTGCCACCTGGCTGTTCCTTTCACTGGTGAGCAGACAATGACACACACACACACAAAAAAAAAAAATGGAGAATGAGGCCATTAGTATCTAGATTCATCCAGAAAAGGCCCTGCTCTTGAGCCCTCGGTCTCTTTACGAGATTGGAGTTCCAGAACAAGAGTTCCAAGAAAGTGGGCCTTCCCTGGGACTGGGAGGGAAGATGAATGCGGCCTACCCACTGAGTAATCAGTGTGGGCAGTGTGCCCAGCAGCAGACCGAGCTGACAGCAAGTGGGCCATGGCCAACTTCTCCAAGGTCACCAGGTGGCCCGATATTGCCCTGAGTCAGAGCTTTCTGAAGGAGATGGACATTGTACCTGCTCTCCGGCTGCATGAGGCATGGGCAGATTTGCCTGGTGGATCCAACAGCAGGGAGGAGGCTGCAGAGAGCTGTCAGGGCCCCCGCCAGCAATGCCCTAACTAAACCCTCACAGCAATGAATTTAAGTATGAGCGGCATAAAAATGGGAGCAAAGGAACATCTGGTGACCTATGCAGGCACAGATGGAGAACTTGAGGTGAGAGTGAGCAAGAACTGGAGGCCGTGCTGGGGAAACACAAACAAACTTGGCTTTAGCATTTTGTCTCTGGCCAGTCCTACAAGAAAATGAAAATAATTGAATATAAATATGTAAATACACAAGTCAATGAAATTACATCTTCCCCCTTACTGCCACTGCCCTTTAGTCTGACTCCAGTTTTTGACAGAATGCTTGTTTTTGCTGTGGGTAGAACAAAAGGATGACAGGTTGAAATGCATTGGGAATCAAGCAGAACAATTTGTTTGCCTCTAAGTAATTTCCATAAGGAAAAGAGATGAGGACACTTGGTTCCTTCATCTCTAACAGATGCAAATTCATCACTCAAAAAAACATCTGGAGGCTGAACGCCAAACTGATATCTTGCATGGGTGGCCACTTTGGTGGCTGTTGCCAAACAAGGAGATCAGGCCAAGTGCAGTGGCTCATACCTGTAATCCCAGCACTTTGGGAAGCTAGGATTGGAGAATCGCAGGAGCTCAGGAGTTCAAGACCAGCCTGAGCAAGAGCAAGACGCTGTCTCTACTAAAAATAGAAAAATTAACCAGGCATAGTAGTTCATGCCCTAAACCCAGCTACTCAGGAGGCTGCAGCACAAGAAGCAACTGAAGCCCAGGAGTTAGGGCTATGATTATAACACTGCACTCTAGCCTGGGTGACAGAGGAAGAGCCTGCCTAAAAAAATAAAATGCTTTCATTTGGAAAATAAAAGCTATTTCTATCTAGGACTTTTAATAAATAAATACCCAGTTCTGAAAATGTGACTCAGTGTGGGATGAGGAGAAAAGGGGGGAAAGAAAAGGTTTCTGCCAGCCTCTGAAACTTGGAGGACGTGAAATATTTAGCTCTCATTAATGACAAGCCTCGTTACTAAAGTTTAAACCCATGACCAGTTTTACATTTGCTGAAGAAGGCAGAAGTTGATTCACTTGCCTAAATGTGTTAGTTTCCTGGGCCTGCCATAAAAAAACAACACTTCCAGGTAGCTTAAGCCACAGAAATTTATTGTCTCACAGTTATGGAGGCCAAAAGTCAGAAATCTCAGCAAAGGTGTGGAAAAGGCTGGATCCTTCTGAGGGCCTTAAGAGCATCGGTTCCATGCTGCCCTCTCAGCATGGTCATTAGCCAGCAGTCCCTGGCAGTGCTTGGCTTGTGGCAACATAGCTCCAGTCTTCCCTTGGCATTCTCTCTGTTTGTGTCCCAAACCTGCCTTTCTCTAAGGACACCATCATAGTGGATTAGAGCCTGCCTCAATGACATCATCTTCACTCGATCATCTGCAAAGACTATTTCCAAGGTCATAGTCACACCTGTTGGTGGGGGAGAGGGGAATTCAGATCATAACACCAGGTAACCCTAGTCCAAAAATGACTTGGCCTCTCCATTGTGTCACTACAGACGAGACTATGTGAAAGTGAACTTGATGTTATCATTTTTGTTCCCGGGGAATGACTGACTGAAAACTAACTCTTCTCCCTTTCTGGATGTTTCCAAGATACAATTTATTTTTTTTATGAAGTTGCAAACCTATTGTACCATTCTAAGACTCTGTATTAGAAATTCCCCACAGCTTTTACTGCCTCCACAACTTACTACCCGCACCGACAGTCAAGGCCTTGGACTTAGGATCTGCTTCTCAAAGTGTGCTGGTTCAAAAGTTCAGTGTCTTCCTTAATCTCATGCATAAACTGGAAAGTCCGGATGCTCAATCCAATTCAACCAAGCTTTACCAAGAAACCGCTCTATGTCATGGGTTATGCCGGGGATTTCAATACACAGTCCAAGAGTTTGCCATCGTCTCATAGCTGAAAAGAGACTACGGAACAGCTGTCATTCCTGAGCAAACTGTCCTCGGCTCTCACAAGGGGACAGAGTAGGGCACGAGGTGGAGAGGTCTGCTTTCAAATAACTTGCTACTTTTTTAGGGAAGCAATAAAATAAATTGGGTGATTTTATTCTGAGGGCCCAGAAACTACATCTTCTCAACCCTATCTCCACATGAACAGCCCTGCCATTCCTGCTACTCAAGGTCTTCTCCCAAGGATTCCAAACACGGGACAGAACTACCTTCCCTTTACCTTATTCTCTTCATTCCCTATCCTCCTGGCCCCTAAAAGAAAGGAATAAATGGAGGAAATATAATGTAGAAAAGCCAAGAGACTGTGGGTCAAAAGACTATTTTAAGAGCCTGGTAGGGGGGGCCATTTTGTGAAGAGATGAAGACAGAGCGGTTGCGGCCGCGTCGTTGACCTCGAGCAGTACTCGGCTTCTCCACGTAGAATCCGGGAGTAGGAGACTCAGAATCGAATCTCTTCTCCCTCCCCCCTCCTGTGAGATTTTTTTGATCTTCAGCTACATTTTTTCACTTTGTGAAGAACCTTATCATCAAACGCAATGGCTAGCAATGTTACCAACAAGACAGACCCTTGCTCCATGAACTCCCGTGTATTCATTGGGAATCTCAACACCCTTGTGGTGAAGAAGTCTGATGTGGAAGCAATTTTCTCAAAATATGGCAAAATTGTGGGTTGCTCTGTTCACAAGGGCTTTGCCTTTGTTCAGTATGTTAATGAGAGAAATGCCCGGGCTGCTGTAGCAGGAGAGGGTGGCAGAATGATTGCTGGCCAAGTTTTAGATATAAATCTGGCTGCAGAGCCAAAAGGGAATTGAGGAAAAGCAGGTGTGAAACGATCTGCATCGGATATGTACAGGCCAGTGCCAGAACACCCTTCTCCGTCCCCTCTCCTCAGCTCCTCTTTTGACTTGGACTGTGACTTTCAACGGGATTATTATGACAGGATGCACAGTCCCCCAGCCCGTGTTCCTCCTCCTTCTCCTATTGCTCGGGCTGCGGTGCCCTCAAAACGCCAGCGGGGATCAGGAAACACCTCACGAAGGGGAAAAAGTGGCTTCAATTCTAAGAGTGGACAGCGAGCTTCTTCCAAGTCTTGAAAGTTGAAAGGGGATGACCTTCAGGCCATTAAGAAGGAGTTGACCCAGATAAAACAAAAAGTGGATAATTTACTGGAAAACCTGGAAAAAATTGAAAAGGAGCAGAGCAAACAAGCAGCAGTAGAGCTGAAGAATGATAAGTCAGAAGAGCAGGGCAGCAGCTCCCTGAAGGAAGATGAGACTGATGTAAAGATGGAGTCTGAGGGGGGTGCTGAGGACTCTGCTGAGGAGGGGGATCTACTGGATGATGATGATAATGAAGATCGGGGAGAAGACCAGTTGGAGCTAATCAAGAATGACAAAAAAGAACCTGAGGAAGGAGAAGGTGACAGAGACTGCGCCAATGGCGAGGATGACTCTTAAGCACATAGTGGGGTTTAGAAATCTTATCGCATTATTTCTTTCCCTAGGCGCTTGTGTAGATCAAAATTCTCCCCAGATCCTCTCCCCCTAGTATCTTCACCACATGCTCACTGTTGTCCCATCCCTGTCCTTCCCATGTCCATTCATTCATATCGCCCTGCGCCTAGTCCCATGTTCACTTCCTTTGATGCTCCTAGTAGTTTTGTTAAGTCTTACCCTGTAATGTTTTGCTCTTCATTTTGATACCTCTTTATGACTTAATAAAAAGGATGTATGGTTTTTATCAGCTGTCTCCAAAATAATCTCTTGTCATGCAGGGAGAACAGTTCTTTCCATTCATACATGAGTTCAGCAGTTGCTTCCCTAACTGCAAAGGCAATCTCATTTAGTTAAAGTAGCACCTAAGAGCAGCTTTGAGTACTATGCTCCATGTAAGAGTACTCATGTGGGGCAATTTGACACAAATGTAACAATGTATTTTTTGTGAATGAGAATTGGCATGTCAAATGCATCCTCTAGAATAATAATTAGTGTAATATTCTTAAGGTTTGTTTTCTAAAGTTGATACTGTGGGTTATTTTTGTGAACAGCCTGATGTTTGGGACCTTTTTCCCTCCAAATAAGTCCTTATTAAACCAGTAATTTGGAGAAAAAAAAAAAAAAAAGAAAGAAACATTACCCAACTCCTACTTAAACTCTTCCTCTGGCAAGGAATTTGTTATTCTGGCTGAAGTTCTCTTCCTTGTTAACAATTCTTCCTCCATTGAATGGAAAGCTCTGTTCCTGTCATTCTTTCTCATTAGCTGACAGAGTTAAATTATGGCTATTTCCTCTTCCTTGAGAATGTTTCAACGATTTGAAAAGTTACGCCTGCCTTAATTATTCTCCATTCATATTTTCCTTCTTTGTCATCTCCATTTTGAAGAAAGGTTTTGAAGAAAATCTTTAACTTGTAATCTCCCCCTTTTAAAAAGAACCCAATTCCATTTAAAATTACTTCTGCTTTGAGAATGCCAAGAAAATATATTTATGAGTATGGATTGTTGTGTGAGTGAAATGACAGTTTAGAAAGACATTTGTATTAATAAGAATATAGGTGGTATCTGTAGTGTACAAATTCACATCTACTAAGGGGGTGGAGTCAAGGGGGGTTATTAGCTAGAAATGCTTAGGACTCATGTTGTGTTATGTAGAGGGAGAAATTCTGCTCTATCTCAGGTTTTCAGTGGGGTCTGTGAAATAAACAAGCAACAGACAGATCAGAAGAGACATCTAAATTAATTTGATGTTAACATTTTCATGTGGCAGGTTGGGGAGGAGGAGTTCATAGAAAGAAGAGGAACCTCAAAAGAAACGGTTAGGTTTGGAGGCTTTGAAACTATATGGACAAATGAAGATAAATTTAAAGAGAAGGGTTAAGTCAAAGAAAAGGAACCTTGAACTTCTATGGGTGGCACATTGTAGGAGGGCCAATCTATGGAAAACTAATGATAGATCAGGGCTGGTTAGGAAGGTTTGTTTGAGTATGCTCTTATCGGTCCATCTTATCTCGGGTGATAGGTTATTATCCGTTGCTGGTGTGGGAAGAAACCTTCGGGAGGGGGTTTATAATTTGTTTTTAGGCTGGTGGGGGACAGCAGAGAGCTAATTCTGCACCTCCTTTTTCTCAGTTGCTTTCAGCTCAAAATAATCCTTATGTCAGAGTGCCATATTTTGATGTGGCGTGTTCTCATTTCCAGTGATAAAAACAGAAGTCAATAATGCCATGTAAAGCCTACCCCTTTAGGCAGGGATCACAGACTACCAAGACAAATGGGGAATATACTACGTATGTCCCCTCCACACCTTCATGCTAGATAAGGGGAAGACAGTCCAAGTGAGAGAGGATACCCGGGAAAAGTGAGGTCTGCAAGAACAAAAGGCTTCTCACAGAGGGTGGCGTCTGTGGCTCAAAGGAGTTGGGCGCTGGCCCCATATGCCCGAGGTGGTGGGTTCAAACCTAGCCCTGGCCAAACAAACAAACAAACAAACAAACAAAAAAACCCACAAAAGGCTTCTCACAGGAGCCCAAGAAGACTCCTGCAAAATCCTCCCTGTGGTGACTCAACTCTTAGGAATTTGTAGAAACTTACCTTCCTGGGACCGTGAAACTGACTTCCAATTCTGTAAATCCCGCACTACCTTCCTCATGGTGTATTTTTCCTGGGCATGTTTCAAAATGTCCAATGAGGGGCAAAATGGTAATTACTTTGTTTATCTGCTTACAAAAGGACAGAGCTGAATGGAGAGCTTGGCCATTTTGGGACTTTAGTGCTCCCTCGCTCTCCCAGTTGAAATAAAAAGCTTGGTGTCCATAGCACAGTGGTTACAGTGCCAGCCACACATACACCAAAGTTGGCAGGTTTGAACCCGGCCTGGGCCAGCTAAACAACAATGACAACTGCAACAAAAAATAGCCAGGTGTGGGTAGCACCTGTGGCTCAAAGAGTAGGACACTGGCCCCTACTCTTTGAGGTGGTGGGTTCAAACCCTGACCTGGCCAAAAAATTGCAAAAAGAAAGAAAGAAAGAAAGAAAGAAAGAAAGAAAGAAAGAAGGAAGGAAGGAAGGAAGGAAGGAAGGAAGGAAGGAAGGAAGGAAGGAAGGAAGGAAGGAAGGAAGAAAGAAAGAAAGAAAGAAAGAAAGAAAGAAAGAAAGAAAGAAAGAAAGAAA
>CAUYON010107780.1:0-47485 GCA_963573935.1 Arctocebus calabarensis
CTTGTGGGATGGGACCTGCTGTCCTCCCTGTGGGAGGGGCCGGCTGCCCCTCCGCCACGCAGGGGGAAACAGTCTGCACCCGTTTCCAGTTAAGAATTATATTTCAAACGCGCCAATCCTCCCGATCTCTGTGTCTCACCAGTTGCCCATCCACTCCAATAGTTCACACAGGGAAAGATCCAGAGCTCCCACCCTCTCACCTGCTGACCTGGGAGAGATGGGCTATAGGACCGTCTCCGCCGCCATCTTCCTCCGCCTCTCCTTAATCTTGTCTTTGACTCAGTGATCATTCAGCCTAAGATTATTTAGCTTCCATGACTTTGAGTCTGGAAGATTCCTGTTGCTGTTGAGTTTACCTTTTATTTCACGGTGGTCCGAGAAGATACAAGAAATAATTTCTATACTTTTAAATTTGCTGAGGTTAGACTTGTGTCCTAGGATATGATCTATTTTGGAGGATGACCTGTGGACTGATGAGAAGAATGTATATTCAGTTTTATTAGGGTAAAATGTTCTGTAAAGGTCTGTGAAGTCCATTTGTTCTAGGGTCAGGTTTAAGTCTAATATTTCTATGTTTAGTTTCCTTTTGGAAGAGCTATCCAAAACTGTCAAAGGGGTGTTAAAATCTCCAACTATTATAGTGCAGGAAGATATCAAATTGTTCATATCCATTAGGGTCTGCTTTATGAATTTAGGAGCGTTCTGTTAGAGTGCATAAATGTTAATTATCAAAATCTCTTCATGTTGGTGTTTCCCTTGATGAATATGTACTGACCTTCCTGATCTTTCTTTACCTTTATTGGTTTAAAGGCAATTGTATCTGCTACTAAAATTGCAACTCCTGCTTTTTTCTGGTTTCCACTTGCCTGTATTATACAAGTGCATCCCTTCACCCTGAGTCTATTTTTATCCTTTAAGGTAAGGTGAGATTCTTGTATATAGCAGATATCCAGTCTGAGGTTATGTATCCAGTCACCCAGCCTGTGCCTCTTTAGAGGATAATTTAAACCATTCATATTAATTGAGAGAATTGATAAACCTGGTTGTGTTTTGGGTGTCATGATTTTCGGATGTCCAGTGGACATTTTTAATCCTTTCACCACTGTAGAAGTTGGGGTTTGTTCAAAAAATTCTGAGTGAGTTTACTTTGGAGGTAGAGCATGGCTCTGGTCATTGTGGAGGATGGGTCTGAGGATATCCTGGAGAGCTGGTTTAGTTATGGCAAATTTCTTCAACATGTCTATGTCATCAAAGTATTTGATTTCATAAATGAAACTCAATTTAGCTGGATAGAGGATCCTGGGCTGGAAGTTGTTTTGTTTTAGGAGACTGAAGGTCAATGACCATCTTCTTCTGGCTTGAAACTTTTCAGCTCAGAGTTCTGCAGTTATTCTGATATTTCTTCCTTTTTAGGTGATGCTTTTCTACATCTGGCTCCTTGCAGAATTTTCTCCTTCGTCTTAACTTTGGCAAAGATAATCACAATGTGTCTAGGAGATGCTTTATTTGGATTGAGTCTTGCTGGGGTTCTGAAACTTGTCTGCTATCTGAAGTTCTGTATCTCTTGCAACGCTTGGGAAATTCTCCTCCCAAATCTCTTGGAGTAGAGCATCTGTACCTTTAGGATCATCCTCTTCTTCTTCGTGAATTCCTGTAAGACAAATGTTTGATCTTTTGGAGTGATCCCACAACTCTCTCAGGGAATGAGCAGTTTTTGCTCTCCATGTGTCTGCCTCTTTGAGTGTTTCAAAATGTTCAAAAGCTTTGTCTTCAGTTTCAGAGATCCTTTCGTCTGCCTGTTCAACTCTATTACTGAGGGATTCTACTGTATTTTAGAGCTCCTCAACTAACTTTTTAGTTTCCTTGAGCTGTGCTATCTCTTTTCTCATTATGCACATATCTTTGGTGACTTGGGCTTTGAATTCATTAATTTCTTGAGACAACTTTAGAACTACTCTTTAGAATTCAATTTCTATCTTTTCTTCCATTCTATTTATCTTATTTGCCATCTATATTCTGAATTCCATTTCTGACATTGCTGCCATTTGTCTATGCATGGCATCTTCAGTTGATCTCCTTTGTCATTTCTGGGGGTCGGGGGTTGATCTACTCTGGTTATTCATGTTGCCAGAGTTCTTCTGTTGGATCCACACCATGTTTATTTTCCACTGTTTTTTTATTAGAACTGGTAGGGTGAGATTGAATTGGGGTTCCCAGATAGTAGAGATAGCCCCTTATGAAAGCTCTAGGCTTTGTAATTGTGGCTTATCTCCTACAACCTTACAAAGGTCTCTTTCAGAGTTTTGGCTGGAGACTCTAAGGACCTACTTGGTGAGATAGTGCAGGCTAACTCTGTTTTGATATCAGCCAACCTCTACCCTATCCTAAGAAACCACACTATTAAATTTAAATCTTGACTGTGAAGAGATACAAACAGCTGTGGCGCCCAGCCCTCACCCTTCAGTTCTTTTCCATTAGAGAACTTCGAAGGTCAACCTCAGAATGTCCTTTTAGTGGACAGCCCCATACACAGGTTCCAATCAAACTGTCCCAGGCAGTGCAAACCCTGCCCCAACAGAGAGGGATTCAAGGATCCCTAACATCAAAATTGGAGCCAGGGATCCACACTCCCACCCACCAGACTCAGTCCACACTATTGTCTGCTTTTCTGCTTACAAGGTCAGGGGGGCCAGGGACAACACCAGTCCACACACAGCTAGCCTCTGCTTGCCAGACCAGTTGGAGTCAGGGGACCACACCCCCACCTGCCAATCTCAGTCAACTGCCTGGCAAACCTCTGTTTGCAGGCTCTGTTGGAGTCAGGGCACCAGGCGTCACCCTCCAGTCTCATTCCACACACAGCTAGCCTCTGCTTGCCAGACCAGCTGGAGTCAGGGGACCATGCCCCCAACTGCCAGTCTTAGTCCATTGCCTGACAAGCCTCTGTTCACAGGCTCTGTTAGAGTCAGGGCCCCACACTCCACTGGTCTCAGTCCTCATCTGGTAAGCCTCTGCTCACCAGCCTTGCTGGAGGCAGTGGACCGTGCCCTAGCCCTCAGGTCTTGGTTCACACCCAGTAAGCCATTGATTGAGGCATCTGTTGAAATTAGGGGACCACACCCTTGTTCTCAGGTCACAGTCCATGCCTATCAAGCCTCTGCTTTCAGGCCCAGCAGGTCCCTGCCTTTTCTGCTGAACTCAGTCCACACAGGGCAACCACTCTCCTGCTGGGGGTTCTGCACCCCATCCTGCCAGACACAGCCTGAACCGAGGGTCAACACTACCACTGGGCATAGTCATAACTAGGGGACTGCCCCTCCTCCAGCTGAGTGTCCCTTTCTTCCTACACCCTCTTTCTTCCTCATTAGTCACAGATTCCATCCTGATGGTTGGCGATCCACACTATGCCCAGTTCTCTCAGGACAAGACCAAATACTCTATGCTCTGCAGGGGGCAGAACTTCAGACTGCCATGTGAGGGGGAAAGGGTGCACTGGGTGTTTGGACTTGTGGGGGAAAATAGCTGTTCAATTTTATGCCTGGCTGGGTGGTGTCTAGGTTCATAAGTGGGACCTTCCTGGGGAAAGAGACCTGGAGTTTAGTGGCTCTCTCTAGCAAGGTAAAATGAGAGGTCTTTTGTTCTCTGCTGGTTCACAGATAGCCTGCAGCAGGTCCACTGCTTGGGGGAGGGGTCTCCCATCCTCTAGCCTCTAGTCAATAGGCTTTGCACCTGTAATTTGTTCTCTTGAATGCTCTTCCTTGGAGTTAAAGCTTGCCAAACTTCTTTCTTGGCTTGGCCCCCGATTTTGGCTTCATAGAATCTGATTCCATCCAGTTTTTCTTCCTCTGTTCAGGAGCCTCTGCCGAGAGTTGCTACTAGTCGACCATCTTCCCAGAATTCCCCTACTATGATCTTTGATGTTATTATTATAATTGTTTTGGAATGCCATGAACCTCACTTATATAAGGCAACACACTTAATTGATAAATGTGTGTGTTCTGAGTGCTGTACTTATTGGCCATTCCCCATCGCTCTTCCTTTCCTCAGGTCTTTCTATTCCCTGAAACACAACAATATTGAAATTAGGCCAATTAATAATCCTACAATGGCCTCTAAGTGTTCAAATAAAAGGAAGAGTTACACAACTCTCACCTTATATCAAAAGCTAGAGATGATTAAGCCTAGGGAGGAAAGCATATCAAAAGTCAAGATAGGTCAGAAGCTAGGAATTGTGTACCAAAGGGTCAGATAAGATGTGAACGCAAAGAAAAAGTTCTTGAAGGAAATTAAAAGTGCTACACCCAATGAACATACAGATGGTAAGAAAGCAAAACAGCCTTATTGCTGATATGGAGAAAGTCTTCGTGGTCCAGATAGAAGATCAAACCAGCCACAACATTCCATTAATCCAGAGCAAGGCCCTATCTTCAATTCTGTGAAGGCTGAGAGAGATGTGGAAGCTGAGGAAGAGTTTGAAGCTAGGAGAAATTCGTTCATGAGGTGTAAGGAAAGAAGCCATCTCCATGACATACAAGTGCAAGGTCTGAAGCACCAAGTGCTAATGTAAAAGCTGCAGCAGGTTATCCTGAAGATCTAGCTAAGATAACTGATAAAGGTCACTATATGAAACAACAGATTTTTAAGTCAATGAAATGTTCTTCTATTGGAAAAAGATGCCACTCAATACTTTCTTAACCAGAGAGAAGTCAGTGGTTGGCCTCAAAGCTTTGAGACAGGCTGACTCTCTTGTTAGGGGCTACTGCAACTGATGACTTTAACTTGAAGGCAATGCTCATTTACCATTCTGAAAATCCTAGGTCCCTTTAGAATTATGCTAAATCTACTCTGTCTGTGCTTAAAAATACAAACAGTTCCTGGATGACAGCACACTTGATTATAGCATGGTTTACTGAATATTATAAGCCCACTGTTGAAACTACTGCTCAGAAAAAAAAGATTCCTTTCCAAACATTACTGCTCATTAACAATGCACCTGGTTACATAAGCGCTAAGATGGAGATGTATAAGGGGATGTTGTTTTCATGCCTGCTAACACAACATCCATTCTGCAGCTCATGGATCAAAGAATAATTTGGACTTCCAAGTCTTATCTTTTAAGAAATACATTTTGCATGGCTATAGCTGCCATTCCTCTGATGGATTTGGACAAAGTAAATTGAAAACCTTCTGGAAAGGATTCACCTTGCTAAATCCCATTAAGAACATTTGTAATTCAAAGGAAGAAGTCAAAATATCCACCTTTACAGGAGTTTGAAAGAAGTTGATTCTAACCCTCATGGATGACTTTGAAGGGTCAAGACTTCAGTGAAGAAAGTAATTGTAGATTTGGTGGAAATAGCACGAGAACTAGAATTAAAAGTGGAGCCTGAAGATGTGACTGAATTGCTGCAATCTTACAATAAAATTTAAACAGATGAGAATTTCCTTTTTATGAATGAATAAAGAAAGTGATTTCTTGAGATAGAAACTAGTCCTGGTGAAAGAGACTGTGAACATGGTTGAAATGACAACAAAGGATCAGAATATTCTATAAACTTAGTTGATAAAGCAGTGGCAGGATTTGAGGGGGCTGACCCTAATTTTGAAAGGAGTTCTGGTGTACAGAAAATGCTCTCAAACAGCATCGCATGGAACAGGGAAATCTTTTGTGAAAGGAAGAATCCATCAATGTGGCACACTTCATTGTCTTAAGAAATTGCCACAGCCACCCCAACCTTCAGCTCCCACCACCCTGATCAGGCAGAAGCCATCAGCATCGAGGCAAAACACTCCACCAGTAAAATGATTATGACTCACTGCAGGCTCAGATGATCAATGATGTATTTTTAAATTAAGAGATGTACTTTTTTTAGACATAATTATCAGTACACACTTAATGGACTATCATGTAGTGTAAACATAACTTTTATATTCAGTGGAAACTAAAACATTTTTGTAACTCATTTATAGCAATATCCACTCTATTATGGTGGTTTGGAGCCAAACAATATCTCTGAGGTATGCCTATATAATTTTGCTCGTCCTGCTGAGAACTCATTGTACTTTATGGACTCGCCACAAGAACTTATTTTTTATCGTGTTCATAAAGATGCACATGTATCAGAAGAGTCCATCATAAGTTTTCAAGGAGAAATACATTTGGGCATCATTGGATAGGTAAGCATCTGTAAGAAGGCCTCAGCTAAGGTAATAACCATCTTCACATTCTTTTTGAAAAGAAATTAGCATATTCAAATATCTCTTTGCCTGCTAGTTTCTGCATGGTAATTTAAATGCATCTGATTCATTCAGATATAGTTTATAGTTGTTCTACATTTGCGAATTATCTTACAATATTCAGAACTAGACTGAGACTGAAAAAAGGACAATCTTCTTGTTGTAGTTTCTTGGGATGTAAAGTTGAACTCCCACGTGATTTTTACCACTATTATTCAGTTGGGAGGAATGTGTGTATGATGTACTTTAAATCTCTACATTTTTGCCTCATGTAGATTCCAGGGAGTAAGGAGGTAACAAACTTCAAAGCTAATTCTAACTTCAGGAACAGTAAAGTGAATTTTATATTCAGGCCATTTTGAAATATAAATAGCTTTGGGCAGCACCTGTGGCTCAAAGGAGTAGGGCACCAGCCCCATATGCCACAGGTGGCAGGTTCAAACCCAGTCCCAGGCCAAAAACTGCAGAAAAAATAAATCAATAAAATAAATAGCTACAAAGCTATTTATTATGAATAGCTTTTATAATAATCCATAAAGTCATGGGGGGAAATGATAGGGAATATCATAATATGAGCTCTTTGAACTGTATCATGATGGTTTAATTAAAAAGTTAAAATTAGCCTGGCATGGTAGCTCACACCTGTATTTCCAGCACTGTGGGAGCCCATGGCAGAAGCATCCCTTGAAGTCAGGAATTTAAGATCAGACAGGGCAGAATAGTAAGACCCCCATCTCTACAAAAAAAGTTTTAAAAATTAGCTGACATGGTGATGTGCCCTTGTAGTCCCAGCTGCTCAGGAGGCTGAGGCAGGAGGATCACTTGAGCCCAAGAGTTTAAGGCCACAGTGAACTATGATGGTGCCACTGCACTCCAGCTTGGGCAATATAGTGAGACTCTGTCTCCAAAAATAAATAAATAATTAATTAATAAGCTAGTATGTTTGGCATCACTGATTAGAAAATATAGAATACAACCTCTATTTCTACCTAAATCTGTAAGTATTTTCCTGAGAAAAGAAACTGCTATGGATTTGTATCTCTGATTCTACAGCCAGAGTTTCAGACCAGCCTGAGTAAGAACAAGACCCTGTCTCTACTAAAAATAGAAAAATTAGCCAGGCATTGTGGCGGGCATCTATAGTCCTAGCTTCTTGGGAGGCTGGGGCAAGAGGATCCCTTTAGCCCAAGAGTTTGCAGTTGCTGTGAATTATGATGCCATGGCACTCTAGCCAGGGTGACAGAGTAAGACTCTGTCTCCTCCCAAAAAACAAAAAAATTATTTTAAAATTATTAATGGTAGTTTCTACCTTTCCTATATGAAGAACACTATAAAATCATTTATATTTTATAAGTGTTCTATAAATTCATTGGATTTGGAAGACATAATTGAAAATAAAATGAACATTTACAATAGAGCGTTGTGAAGATGGTGCATGCACCCTGATCCAAAAAGCTGGGAAGCAGGGAAACAGCGGTTGGCAGTTGTGCTTTTTTTTAAAGGAACCATTTAAATGATTGTTTAGACATTTTACTTAAAGAAAAGATAACTTCGTTGCTATTTCTTCATATCACCTTCGCCCATGGCTTTGGATTTTCGCTTGTTGAGTCTTGCTTTCCTACACGTGCCCTCACTCAGAAAGGCCTTCCCTAAATTCCTTAAGGTCCACTCTCCATCTCACGACTGCAACCGCAGGAGGTTATGGAGGATAAGGCCTCTGCAGGGTCACTTCCAGTGTGTAAGTGGGAGAGACAGATCTCCCAACTTTAGGAACAGTGTTTGTTTTAGGTGACTCCTAAAATACCTTGCCGCCGCTATGCCAGAGTAACCCTTGCAAAATGGGCCACCTCTTTTTTTTTGTACTCCCTTTTTCTCATCATCAAGGCTTCATGTTATCCCCACTCCATTTCTCATCTTTTTAGCCAGCCTCTGTTTTTTTCTTTTTGAATAACAAATTGCCCCAAAGCTTAGTAGCTTAAAATTACAACCATTTATGAGTGCTTTTGAATCAGTTGGTCAGCTGGTGTTCAGTGATGTGGTCAGGCTTGGCTGAGTTCAGCTGGGCTCACTCCCTCGGCAGTCAGCTGCGTGTCAGCCGAGAGGTGGCAGGTTTAGGGATTGCCTTTATCTTGTGTCAGCCACTGACTGTTGGTGAGGCTGCAGACACTAAGCCAACAAGGTTGCTTGGGTCCTCATCTGTCATGGGCTAGCAGGCTAGCCTGGGGCTGTTCTTGAGAACTTTCTAAAAGAAAAAGCACATGGTGCCTTTTGAGGCCTAGTCCTGGAATTCACACCTTCACTGCATTGTAATCCCTTAACAAGCCTGAATTCAAGGGGCAGAGAAATCCGCGGTACCTTGTAACGGGAGGCGGGAGGAAGTCCCAGGCTACTTGACCAAGGTAGAGCTGTAGGGAGAAGTTGTGTTCACTTTTGCAGTCTACCACACTCAGCTTTCAATGAATTTCTCTGGAACATTTATATTAAGATATTAAAATTTAATAGTTTATACCTTTCCAGGAATATCTGCTTTAGAAAAAAATACTATGGTAGGAAAATATATATGTATATGTGTGTGTGTGTGTGTATATTAGAGTCTCACTCTGTCGCCCTGGCTAGAGTGCCATGGCATCATCATAGGTCAGAACCTCAAACTCTTGGGCTCAAGTAAGCCTCCTGCCTTAGCCTCTCAAGTAGCTGGGACTACAGGCACCCACTACAACGCCCTGCTAGTTTTTTGAAACAGGGTCTCACTCTTGCTAAGGCTGGTCCTCGAACTCCTGAGCTCAAACAATCCCCCCACCTCAGCCTCCCAGAGTGCTAGGATTATAGGTGTGAGCCACCGCACCAGGCTCCCAAAATATTTCAATTTAAGGAAATAATGGCATAATGCTGATATTTAACTCTTTGCTTTTCCTTACTTCTTCAAGTCAAAGCACACTCTAACTTCCTCTGCCATTAATTTTTTTTCATTGCCATGAAATGTACACAATATAACATCTTACCATTTTAACCTTCTTTAAGGGTACAGTTCTGTGGCACAAAATGCATTCTTATTGTGCAACCCTCACCACATTCATCTCCAGAACTTTTTCATCTATCCCAGCTTTATACCCATTAAATACTAACTCTCCATTTTCTCCACTCTCCATAATGGCAACTGCCTTTCTGCTCTTTATCTCCGTGAACTCAACTACCTTAGGTACCTCATGTAAGAGACATTGTATAGTATTTGTCCTTCTGTAACTGGCTTACTTCACTTAGCATAAAGTCCTGAGGGCTTATGCAATTTATAGAATTTATCAAAATTTCCTTCCTTTTAAGGCTGAATAATGTTCCATCATATGCGTGCATATACCACATTTGTTTATCCATTCATCTGTTGATGAACACTTGGGTTCCTTTGGCCATTATGAATAATATTGTCATGGACATGAGTATACAAATTCATGTGCTTGCTTTCAGTTCTTTTAGATGTGTATATACACCAAGAGGTAAAATTGCTGGGCCATATGGTGATTCTGTGTTTAATTTTTTGAGGAACCTCCATGTTTTCCACTGACTGTACCATTTTACATTCCCACCAGCAATATGCAAGAGTTCCCATTTATCCATGTTTTCGCCAATACCTGTTATTATCTGGTTTGGGGGTTTTGTTGTTGTAGTAAAAAGTACAGCCAATCTAAAGAATGTGAAACCGTTAACTCATTGTGGTTTTGATTTACATTATCGAAATGAGTAGTGATATTGAGCATCTTTGCATGTGTTCACTGGCTATTCATGTCTTCTTGGAGAAACATCTATTCAAGTCTTTTGCCCATTTTTTTAATTTCAGATGAATATGAGGGTGCAGATGATTAGGTGCAATGTTGATTTGTTAGGCAAGGTCCCCTGGTAGGTGACCCATATACCCTGACATTGTGCCCATTAGGTGAGGCACACTGAGCCCCTCTTTGCTCCTTTCTCTCTTCTCCCTCCTTCCTCCTTCCCCCAACTTGAATTAAATTGAATTTTTCTCTTGTGTGAATGTGTATTTTTTGCCCAGTTTTTACTCAGGTTGTTTATTTTTCGTGTTGACTTGTAGGCATTCTTTAAGTAATCTGAATATCAATCCCTCATCAGATATATGATTTGCAAGTTCTTTTT
The DNA here is from genome assembly GCA_963573935.1 of Arctocebus calabarensis. NCBI lineage: Eukaryota > Metazoa > Chordata > Mammalia > Primates > Lorisidae > Arctocebus > Arctocebus calabarensis. The sequence goes on from CAUYON010107780.1 coordinate 10,381, forward strand.
CCCCATACTGTGGGTTGCCTTTTTTACTCTTTTGATAATGTCCTTTGATGCACAAAAGTTCTTAATCTAAGCAAAGTACCATTTACCTGTTTTTTCTTTTGTTTCCTGTGCTTTGATGTCATATCCAACAAATCATTGCCCAATCCTGCCACCAGTTTTTAAACATCCAACTAGATTATTTATAAATAATCCATGCCACTTAAACTGCTCAATGAATGACTTAAAGAATTTTAAAGTAAGTTATTTTGGCCAAGTGCAGTGGCTCACGCCTGTATATAGCACTATAGGAGGCCGAGCCAGGCAGAGGACTCAGTAGTTTAAGAACAGCCTGAGCAAAAGCGAGAGCCCATCTCTACTGAAAATGGAAAAATTAGCCAGGCACTGTGGCAGGTACTTGTATTACCAGCAATTTGGGGAAGCTGAGACATATGAGGATTGCTTAAGCCCAGGAATTTGAGGTTGCTGTGAGCTATGATGCCATGGCACTCAACCCCTGGGTGACAGAGACTGTGTCTCAGAGAATACAAAATAAAATAAAAATAAACTAAGTTATTTCTATTCAACAATTTACTTTTATAATTATGAGAGATTTTCATAAATATCCACTCAATGCCAAATTTCTTCTGAATTTTTATTTTCTTTATTGCTGCCAAGTGCATCAGATTATAAATAGAAAGCATGGAAATAGCGTATTGTATTGTGATACAATTGTTTCCTCATGAGGAATACTGTTCAAAATTATTGCCAAGTGTCTTTATTAGGAAAAGAAATTCTCAACTGATTAAAGACCATGGATATTATATATCAACTATAAAAGAAGTTTTCAACTTTTAAAAAATACTGAATTTCAGTTTAGCACTTATAGTAAAGCTCTAAAACTTCAAAGACATTTTGCATTCTGAAAAAGGTCCTTTGTGGTTACAATATTCATTTGAAATTCAAATAGCTCCTTGAAATTTGAAGCTAGCTAAAAGTTATGTACTGTAGAATAAGAGAGGGAAGTTCTTTATATCATTGCTAATTTATACTAAAAGAAAAGATTATACCTTTGGACCCAGACGGGAGCAGTAAATGCATCTTTTGAAATCACCAAATAACCCACGAGCTATCTATGATAAACATCTTGGACAACATGTAACAACTTATTTTTTAACCTCTGTAGTTCTTATTTTAGACCATTATAAACTTTTTCAAGCAAGTATTTATTAAATTCCTAATTTTATACAGTAGATTATGTAGAAGACCCAACAAAAAGAAGCATAAAAACCTGGTTCTCTTTATTCAAAAAATTTGCCTTCTGTTTGTAGAGCCTAATGACATGCATGACAATATAAAAGAAGAAATAAAGGAGGTTTACCATGTGGAGTCTGAGAAAGTAAAGACAGGCTGGAGTGGTCTGAGATCTCAAGGAGGAGGGCTTCTGCAGGCCAGGAGGCTGAGGGATGATCGGAACAGGCTGAGGACAAAACCGAGTTGCCTGAGCCTGTGTCACATCTGATGAGAGGATGATGTGCGCTGGTTACCCGAGATGGAGGGAGCACGTTACACGTGTTACCAGTCGTTAGATGGCCAGCTTGAGGACAAATGGTGGACATCTGGTCTAGTAGTCTCATGTTTGATAAATTAATAGTTGATCGTAGGGAGACAGTCTGGGTTCTTGACTAGGAGAGCAATGAGAAAATTTAATCTACCTCCAGCGTAGATCATAGAATTTTAGAGGAGAAGCAATTTCTGGACACAGCTTATCCAACCTTCCTGAGGCCAGGAAGTGAAGTGACTTGCTCGAGATCACCCAATTAGAAAATAGCAGATCTCTGTCTCAGATTTATCCTTCATTTCCGGTGACTTTTCTTTCACACCACAGTCCTCTAGAATATACCAAGAGAAAAGAAAACAGACCGAAAGGATGAATCAGAAGCAGCATCTTGTGGGGAAAAGTCAGAACGTGATAACTGTTTTTGTTATTTTAGTGAATGAGGCAAATATTTAGAGAAATCAGGAAAGGACTGAGTGATTTCTAAAGAATAACATTTGATAAAAGGAAAAAACTAAAGTAAACCATATCGATACCTCAAACTCACCCTCGCCAATGAATGCTAGTAAAGCTGAATGAATGAACAAATAAATGAATGAATAGATCAACCTTAATTTGCCCCTTTTCTTTTTTTCCTCAGTACAAGTACTATTTAAAATAGCATTTAAAGAAAACATTTTCTTTTACAGATTCACCTTTTGGGAGTTTTGCTGGCCATTTTAGGAAATTTGGTAATCAGCATTTCCCTAAATATTCAGGTAAGAAGAAGCTTACTTTTCTAACTCTGAAGTTTGATCCGCGGATACGTGATGACTTCCATGGGCCTTGGGCACTTTTGCCTTTGTGACTCTTTCCTCTAAAAAAATTATTTTAAAATTATATTGTATGACCTCATTTGTATAAAAACAGATGCAATCCAGGTTGGATTGCATTCATTTTTGTCTTTTTCTTCTGATTTTGAAAGAAATTAAATGTTTTTTTGAGCCCCTAGTCAAAGTGCCTACTGCATCTAATGGATACATTGCCCTGGTTTACAGCATTTTGATTTTTTTCACAGCCTTCACCCCAGATAGGACACAAATATTTTTTTAGAAGCAGTTCAAAAGAGCAGGGTTCTTTCCTATCTTTCAAATACTGTTAAAGCTGTCAGTGCAGACTAAACATCTTAAAGAAAGAATAAAGACTATAAAGCAGGAACTTTAACGGAAGTGTGAGTTAGAAACCTGAATGAATTGCTAGATTTGCTAAACTAAAAACTGAATGAAATATTACTTTTAAACCAGATCAAGAATTAAATCAAAAATTTTAAATCAGTGAATCAGTTCTAAACAGAATCACCAACGTAATCTCTAAAACTATTGAATCAAAATAAACCTGAACATCACAGAACCTCCCAGAATATGTGGTGGTTCCCTTCTTATCTTGAGGGGATGTCCCAAGACCCCCAGTGGTTGCCTGAGACCATGATAGTACCAAATTCTCTATAGTATAAGCTATGTGTTTTCTAAACATATGTACCTATGATAAAGTTTAATTTACAGATTAGGCACAGTAAGAGATTAAAAACAAGAACTCAAAATAAAATAGAACAGTTAAGTAAAGTAAAGGTTTTATGAACACAAGCACCAATCCAATCACCAAGATGGCTACCAAGTGACTAGGGGGCTGGTGGCTACAGTGTGGGTACGCTAACAAAAGGGGGATTACATCCTGGGCAGGACAGAGCAGGCTGGCGTGAGATTTCATCACATTGTTCAGAATGGTGTGCAACTTAAAATTTATGAATTGTTTATTTCTGGAATTTTTCATTTAATATTTTCCACCTTTGAGTAACTGAAACTGCAGAAACTGTGGATAATGGGTGACGACTGTATTATTTCATACAAATCCTTGCTAGAAAATTACCTAGTACAATTTTCAATAATCACTAAGAAATAATGTTGTAGCTCTTTTAAAATTTGTCTGGCCCATTTTCCAGTCCTTACCAGAAGACCCCCCCCCACAAAAAAACAAAACAAAATAAAATAAATTTTCAAAAATAAATATATTTATTACCTGAAAGAAAGACAAAAATAAACCATTGTATTTTTGAAAAGGAATTCAAAGAATACAGAAGGAAAAAGTGAAATTCCCCGTATTTTTCAGAAGTAACCACTATTAATTAGGCATTTACCTGCAATTTGATTTCTGTGTATAAACAGGATACAGATATTTGGGGGATGTTCCAAAACATATAAAACCATCCCCCACTTTTTTTTTGGACCATGAACAGTGTTAGAATATATTTATCCCTCATTGCAGGAGATATAGTTTATTTTTTTTTTTACTAATACCAATAATGAAATAAATAAGTATCTATATGTATTTAAACAAAGATATATATACCTTTCATGCTTAGATGAGCATGCTGTAGGTCAAAGGGTGTATTCCTTTTAAATTTTGCTAGTTTCAGCCAAATTGAAGTCTACACAGATTGTACCAGGTTATACTCACACTAGCAGTGTTGGACAGTGACCATTCCCATGTTCTCAGTGCCATATGTCATTAACTATTTGGTGAGGGAAGAGAAAGGCATCTGAAAGATGAAAATAGTATTCATTATTTAAATTGTTTGCATCTCTTTGAATATTCATAAGGTTGAGAACTTTCTCCTGTAATTTTGCTTATCTATGTTACTATTTCATATCCTTATAGCTCTTGAAGTCTGTCTTTTTCTTATTTACTTATAGGAATTCTTTTTATATTAATGGTAATCCTTTGTCATATATAGATCGCAAATATTTTCTCTGACTCTGCTCTAGTTTTTATGCTTTACTTTTGTTTGTAGTATTTTCTCTGTACAGTTTTTTAAATTACAGTAAAATCTGTCAGTCTTAGCTTTTCTGGCTTATGAATTTGTACCATGCTTACGAAGGTATTCCTCACGCCAAGATTTCTTTTTTGTTTCCTTATTTCCTCTAGTACTTTCATCAGTTTCTTTCTAAAAAAATTTTAAGTAATCTGGAATTGTTTATACTTCTTTTTGTTTGTTCATTTGTTTATACTTCTTACAAGGAAGTATGTTTTAGTTACCAGAAAAAGCATGAGAGAAATGGGGCTTTATGAAATGGCCAGTTTTTCAGGAATTTACATATTTCAAGTACAAAGAAACACTGAAAGCAGATATAAGTAAGACTCACCCCTGCTCCCAAAGCATTCTGCTTTGCTGTGTTTTCAGGGGTGGGTACTTTAATCTATAAATCTGAATCCCTTTCGAAAAGTTTCTCTTCAGTAATTTATTGTCTTTATTTCACTAATCTTTATTTTAGCATGTATAGTTTTTTAATATTCCAAGGTAAGTGTTTTGGTGTAGTAAACTAGAAAGTCACTTAACTCCTTAACACCCTCCTCATCTTTAAACAGTAATAATGACCCTTATTTTACCTAGTTGTCATAAGAATTAAGCAACAAACATATGTGAAAAGTTTCTCTAAACTAATGCTATATAAATGTGAGTTGCTTCTACTGTTACACATAGTATGTTTGGAACAAACGGGAGACCATAATAATTGTTCTGTAATAATCTCCATTAATTTTAGAATGAATTTAAAAGCCATGATGCAAATTTGTAGGACCAAAAATGTCAAGACAAGTTTTAATTGAGTGGAACTATTTTCTTATTTATTTTCTGATTTACTTCCAGAAATATTCTCATCTTCAGCTGGCACAGCAAGAGCACCCAAGGCCATACTTCAAGAGCGTGCTATGGTGGGGTGGAGTCGTCCTGATGGCCGTGGGAGAGACAGGGAACTTTGCAGCCTACGGATTCGCTCCCATTACTCTCATCGCCCCGTTAGGGTGTATGTCTGTTACAGGTGAGCGTTTATATGTACCTGGACAAATGGAAATTTTAAGAGATCAGAATAACTAGAAAAAAACATACAACTGAAAACAAAAAATACACAAAAGAAGAAAGCCTATCCCCTGTTTTCTTAGTATGTTAACATGGAAAAATTTATGCTTACTCATTTCAGTTACTCACTGCCATAGTGCCATCTAACCACGAAGAAACTTGCATTTTGTAACTATAACGCTTATATTTAAAAGCCTGATTCTCAGTTGTCTGATTCTCAATAAATCAACAGTAACAGAAATTGTTATATTGTGTTTTGAATCATTAATGAATTATCTAAGAGCATGTATAATACAATATTTATTCATATATTAAACTGATATCACATGTAGAGTCTTGAGGCCTATAAGACTCTACAGTTTGTTTTTGTTTGTTCATTTGTTTATACTTATTACAAGGAAGTATGTTTAGTTACCAGAAAAAGCATTAGGGAAATGGGGTTTTATTAAATGGCCAGTTTTTCAGGAATTTACCCTTTCAAGTACAAAGAAACACTCAAAGCAGATATAAGTAAGAGTCACCCCCATGACTCCCTGCTCCCAAAGCACTCTGCTTTGCTGAGTTTGATACCTACAAGACTCTACATACAATATACTAATGTCTAATTTTGTTCCTTAGTTTAGCATCTCTTTGAAATTAAGAATTAAAATATTAGTTATTATACTTTACTATAAAAATGTCTAATTTTATAGTATTGTTAACAATTACCTACATTCTAAATATATATGATTTATTAAATACATCTGGAAAAGAGAAAATTAGATGCTGCTGAAGACGAACAAAAAAAGAAAGAAAGAAAAAGGAAAACTCACAGCTACAAAGGAGAACAAATTCTCTAAGCCCTGTTAAAATCAATAAAATCTTTTTGGTTTTATTCTTTATCTGCTGCTATGGAAACAGCATGTTTCTAAATTTCTATGAATTTCGAACCTTCATTGAAATAGGAACAAATTGATAACAGTCATTATCTGTTAACACCTAGATCAAGCATATCGTGTGTTTACATATCCTAATTTTGATATTTTTCAAAAAAAAATGATATTCCTAAAGAAAGCATAGTTTATAACAATGTATATTCAAAGAGAATTTTATTTTGAAAGTAGTTTCCCTTCTTAATACTTTGAAATATCTTATTTAAAAGATATTTAAATATCTTTACAGCGGCCCGTGTAGATAGTGCTGATCTTTATAAAAGTTTTGTTTCTAACTCTGCTTTGTGCTTAGTTCCCAAAAAGTGCCTAGCAGATAGATAGCGGGGGAGGGGTGCGTACCACGCACGAGGTATCGAAATGCTCCGTTTATCTTGTGCCTCCCAGTCTTGGAAAACCTTTTGGGGGGAGGGTATAAGAGAAAGGAGCTCACTCAGACGTGGGAGAACATCCGTATGAATATTGGTGTAAGGATTAGCGATTTCACAGAAATGAAGTGTAGCCAGGCCTCCTGGGACCTGAGGTAAGAACTGGGAAGTTTCCAGAGCTTCAGGCCCAGCAGGGCACCCCCTGCAGGCAGTCAGTGGAGCTGCCTGTGCAGCTGCTGCTCTGGGCGTGACTTGCTCCAGGCTCTCATTTATAACTGGAAGGTGAAGTTCCAACCTTCCATTCTGAGCGTCCTGCTCTCTCCAGGTTCCCCATTGCCCCCACGTTCAAACTTGGAGCCCACTGCTTTGACAAATGGGCTTTTCTTCATGCTGCACGTCCCCTTTCTTTGTCTGCTGTTAGCTCTGATTAGTATTTCAACTTCTAAATATTTTTAGCCACCTCCCTCTCTGCCCATCTAAAATGATTCAAAGCCTCAAACACAAATCATTTCCTATTTTACCATCTTTGCTAACAGTAATATATGCTCATAAATAGCATTCCCACAGCACCCCAAGGTGAATTTAGATCTTGTAAAGCATCGTGGGTGAGTACAGGACTGCTGGCGATGGAAGACTTTCCCTACAACAACTCCCTGTTACCCTGAGATTTTATATAAAGATTCTAGAAACTCTAGAGAATGCAAAGTGAAAGGGAAGATGTTTTCAAAACTGTATATCTTTGTCTGTGTCTCTAGATAAGGCAGAAAATTCATACTTTTCTCTGCTAGAAATTTTTTTCCCTATTATTGCTTAGAAGTTTTTTGTTTGTTTGTTTTACTGAGTACATATGATGTTTATTTTTCTATTTTTGGGATACTTCACGCAGGTGAATGGTCTCAAATTCCATCCAGATTGTTACAAAATATATGAAATCTCCATCTTTTTTATGGTTCAATAATATTCCATGGTATCATGGCGTATATATGTATCTGCCATGTATTAATTGACTTTAGTAAAGATGGAGTCTTGCGCTTGCTCAGAGTGATATTGATGGGTTGTTTCCACATCTTTGCAATTATAAATTGTGCTGCTGTAATAATTCAAGTATTGCTTAGGAGTTTTAAGAAAGAAATCAAACCTCCCTTTGAGTTAAAAAGAAAAAAAAAAGATAATGTCTATTGCAATGCTTCATGGGAAATTGCATGTTTTCTAATTTTTCTTCTGTTTTTTTTTTTGTTGTTGTTGTTGTTGTTGCTTTTCAAAAAAAAAAAAAGATACTTGAATCAACACCTATATAGCTCAGCAGCTAGGGTGCCAGCCACATACACCGGAGTTCATGGGTTCAAACCCAGCCCGGGCCTGCCAAAAAACAGTGACAATTACAACAACAAAAATAGCCAGGCAGTGTGGCAGACTCCTGTAGTCCCAGCTACTTGGGCGGCTGAGACAAGAGAATCACATAAGCCCAAGAGTTTGAGGTTGCTGTGAGCTGTGATGCCACATACTCTATGGAAAGTGACATAATGAGACTGTCTCAAAGAAAAAAAAAGATACTTAAAATCCAAAACATTATGATAGTTTTAGCCCTTAAAGTCCAGTGTATTAAATCCCTTTAACCTTTCATTATCTTCCCTCATCTTGGATTGTCTGGTTCATAACAACACACTGTGCTCCTTTTTCCCTTTCCAGAAGTTAGGAGACATTGTGTGGGTAAACATCTGTCCTAGGCTTACTATTCTTGTGATTGCTAATAAGTCAGGCCTAAGTTTTGTCGTACAGAATCAAAATTCCTGATATGCAGAGGATGCCAAAAAAAAGTATACACATTTTGAGAAAGGAAAAAAAACTGTATTAAAATTGTAATACTCAGGTCATGTTTAACTTCTGACTTCTGCAATAATAAGAGATACAAGATATCAAACATCAGTATACATTGAGTACTACAATTTTGATACATTTTTGCCTTTCTCAGCAGGTTTATACACGTGTATGTATTAAGCATCCTCCTTCCTGTTCATCCTTTCCCTCTCTCTGTGTCCTGTTCCTCACCGACATGCTCAGCATTAGGCCGCATTTCCCAAACATTAGTTCTATAGGTAGATTCACAGGTATTCTAAGAAACAAAGCATTTCAAAAGCAAACAGATATCTGCAATTTGGGATTTAAAAGATTGCCCAGAGGTGCTTCTTGGGCATCTGGGACAGGCCCATGCTTGCTGTAAATCTCTCAGAGACAGATGTAAGGCTGGGTCTCCAAAACCCAATCTCTAACGTACAGATGCTTGCATATGAAGCAGTTCAAGGGACAACAGCTTTGTGAAAAACCCTTTAGCGATTCTTAAGACGGTGGTCACAAGCAGTCACATCATGCTGGAGACTCAGCCTATGCCCAGCAGTGGAGATTGTACCCTGGGAAATAACCTTCATGCATAGGCGAGTCTGAATGGCCAGGCCTGGGTCCAGCTTTTTGAGAGAGAGTATCATCCTTTGTATCCCTGTGTCATCTTTTCATTTTACTTTACTTTTCTTACTGAAGGTCTTTCTCAATGAATAATAGGTCCAAACGCCCATTCTGAGTATAATGCTATTTATTCTAGCAGTGTGGGATTAATTGTAAACGTTGGTTTGTGTTTGTGTTTCCGTTAATTAGGAAAGCTTAATTGAGGGTTTTCAATTTCATCTAGAGCCTAGACTGGATACTCCCTCCAATAAACCAGGGCCACAGAATGGGCAGATCACAAACTCTAGGGACACGCTGCCAAGGTTCAAATCTCAGCCCTGCCACTGGCAAGTTCTGTGACCTCATGCTAGTTGTTAAAACCAGTTTCTGCCTCAGATCTGTCAAATGGAAACAAAAATAGTTTCTATCTGAAAGGTCATTGTAGGGAAGAATTGAGTAAACACAAGCACCTCAGAACAGTGTTGGATACATAGTATAGTATTTGACATAGTGACAATGCCAGTTATTTCCCTGTGACTTATAAATTATTATTATTTGGGGGGGGTAGGGTTTTTGGTTTTGTTTTGTTTGTGGAGACAGAGTCTTACTCTATCACCCTCGGTAGAGTGCTGTGGAGTCACAGCTCACAGCAACCTACAGCTCTAGGGCTTAAGCAATTCTCTTGCCTCAGCCTCCCAAGTAGCTGAGACCACAGGCACCCGCCACAGCACCCGGCTAATTTTTGATGCAGTTGGGCCGGGGCCGGGTTTGAACCTGCAGCCCTCGGTATATGGGGGGTCGGCACCCTACTCGCTGAGCCCCAGGCGCCGCCCAAATCCAGCCCAGGCCCGCCAAACGACAGTGACTTATAAATTATTATTATGTAGAAACAAAATACATTATTCTTTACAACAGAGTATATACTTCATACCCCTATGGATGGCTGATGGTTAAATTTTCTAAAATAGGTGAACCAATTCAGGAAATGATTTTTACCATTCCTGTCTGTGTGATGGTTAATTTCTAGGGAGCAGAAAAGGAGGATCCTCACAGCCACCAAGCGAGCAGCAGTTCCCCTCCACTCCTCCTCATATTGCCTACTGTAACAAGTTAGGAAATACCAGGATTTCCAAATAATCTACCAAGCACATTTTAAAAACAGACATAGGAGTTTGTCAGAGGAAAACCTTTGCTTTCTAGATGTGTGTGCCGGTTATTCTTCTTCCTGCTCAGCTTCACAGCACATTTTGTTCACTTGTTAATTAACTAAAGAGAGGCTGATTTTCAGATCAGCTTGTGATTTGAGAATATTTTTTCTGGGAAACTATTTCTTATACCCGAAATCCAATAAAAGGAAATAAATTGGATATTCTGTGGAGTTTAGAAGAAAATTTTAAACTACCGCTGATTCTTCTTGTCTCAGGTATACCCTGGTCCTCAGGAGGCTTTCCCGGCTTCCAGACTAAGATAAACAGGCTAATTCTCTACTCCCTTCACACCCTACGCAGGCCTCCTCTTGTCTGTGTGGTACTATTTGTGAATTTTTAAAAGTCAGCCTTCCTCAAGACACTTTGTTTCTGTCTGCAAATTATTGTAATACATTGGTTTTATTAGTGTCGGAAAATCGCTATGGGAAATATACAAATCCACAAGGTCTGAGATGTAGGTGGTGGCTCCTGGGCTGTGGAGTCTCTGTGCACTGCACAACCTGCCCACAATGACCACGCACAGCGACTCCAACCTACATGTCCCTACTGGCACCTCTCATCATGCTCAAGACCACATGTTTCAGTCTGCACCGTTTATCTGAGACTCAGAAGTCTGGTGACTGGGTTTTGTTGCTTGAGGTCTGCTCTTCCCAGAACAGCGTGACACAGGGAAATCATGCAAGACTGCCTGTAGAATTGGTTTGAATTTGAATTTTGACAAAACGAGGAGAGGATGTTTTATTCTAGAATCTAGGGTGTTGCAAGAGAAAAATACTTGCTTAAATTTAATTCCTGATGTGAAGCACAATGGTTAAACATTGCATTGCAAGAGTCACAAATACTCTTGTGTATACTTCAAGGTCTGTAAGCCTGTTTTTCAGGGATCAAGTTCATGCATCTACAACAGTGTTTTTCAACCTTTTTTATCTCACAGAATACTTGAACCTATAGTTAAACTTCCACAGCACACCTACATTATGTTGATGAAAAAAAAGAGTAAAGAAAAGAATATACTTACTGTGCTTTGAACTTCTTTTGAAAATAATTTAATTATGATCTTCAAGAATTTTTGAAAATCGAATTCTACATTGTGGCCTTACCTTTAATTTTTCCCTTTTTTGTTTATTCTCATGACTGTGATCTAGTCTATGCCTAAGCTTTTAGAGAAGATTAAAAATAATGAAGTTATCAAGAATCCAAAGAATTGGAGCCACATGAAATTAAGGAGATTCATGGCAGACCTCACTCAGTATAAAGTTAGTCTAGAGAGCGGCAAGGGAGTGGGTTATGGAAGGAGATTGTCGCAGAGGGAGGAAGAAATGGAGCACAATGGAAGCATCAGTGACATTTTTCAGTTCTGTGTCTCTGAATGTATTGATTAAAAGTAATTAGAAAAAAGTTCAGAGAACATACCATCTTTTCCCAAGCTAACTTCATTTGTTAGATGAAATAATAAAGATAAGGAAGTAATACTGAATGAGCACGCACTATGCCAGGTGCTGTAGGAGACTTGTTACTGTACTTAATCATTGCCCCACTAAATGGAAGTGAGTAAGAAGTAGACAGAATTTAGGATAAATTGTACGAAATTTCACACTTGGAATTTTACATGGAAACGTGATAGCAGCAGGGTCTCCTTGGCCCTAAATAATTTCATAAAGGTAGTAATCACCCAGTTCTTGGGCTAATTTGGATTAAAGTTGGAGAGCAAACTACACTGAGAAAATGAGGAGAGAATGAGACGTAGGACTTTTAAGTCTGTTCCATCTCTAATTTTCCCTAATTTGACTTTAGTGCAAATCAAAATTCATGATGTGGAATATATGTTGTTTCATGTATTTCTGTTGTGCTGTTATGAAGCCCTAAGCTGAAATGTATCTGTAATCCATTAGATGCTGGTCAAAACATAGCCAGAAAGCCCTGGTGAGGCCTTTTGGATTCCAAGGAAGTCGTGTCAAGCAGAAACTTTGGTCTCCAAGATTTTATTAGAAACAAATGAAAGGAAACATAAACAGACCACTGAGCAAGTGACCCATAGCGTTACACAAACCTAGATGCCACGAATTCTCTCTGTCCTGTAGAGCAGGGTGCTTAGTGCCAACCTAGATGAGGTCATTGGAACTCTAAAACCTCACAGGATGTTTGTGATAGTGGCACTTCACATGGTTGTTTATTTTAATGTCTGAGATATGCAGAAAATATCTCTTTTATCAGTGTCTTGAGTTGTCTGTGTTAGCACATTTGTCCAAAAACCAGCCTAATAAAATGTGTGAAGGAAAACGCTTGAGGTTTTGATTTTGTGTCTACTCATATACTCCCAACAGAAAGCATTTCTGAAGCATAAAAACTTTATTTGGAACATCTTTTCCACCCATCCGTATTTTCTGAGAATGCCACAAACTATTTCTAGAGAAATTGCTAATGAAGAAGTAACATGCAATTAAATTTATAATACAGAATTAATCTTGTCAGTGGTAGTATTTTTACTTTTATTGGAATCTTTTCAAGTTTAAACAAAAGTTCATGCCAAGAAAGATGTGGAAAGAAAAGATTATTGTTCTTAATCCAGGTAAATTTCCTCAATTGAAATTATGCAAATTGCCTCTGTACAATGGTCTGTCTTCATTGCCTTTAGTAAATGACAACGGCTGTTTTATTCATCAACCTGAACTGCTTGACACTTTTCCTCCTGCCAACATGAATAGTAGGACAACTTTTCTCTCTGTGAGAAGACATTTTTCAAACTGGCACATCCTCAAATCTTCAAATCTTAACTCTGTGGAGTACATTGTAATTGACATACTTTTTCCCTAAAATTCTGCAACTAGCAGTGAGTGATAATTACAGAGCCGTACCTTGGTCTGGTTAGAGTTGACTGAGCATGCTCAGGATGTCCCCAGGTTTGAAGTTTGATTGTGACTGACGTGAAAGTGTTCTTGTGGTTTGTTTTTTAGCAGTACAATAAAGTTGCCATCATAAGTGGTCAGAAACCACAAGCCAGATATTTACATGTGAGGTTCTGTCTGTAGCATTATTATATAAATATGTTCTTTTCACATCATGGGTTGTTTTTTTATAAAACAGAATTTCCTTTACTGTTTCGTCTTCTCCTTACCTAGGTTATAAACATACATGCCAGTTTCTCCTTAGATCAATGCAATGAAGTGAATGCCCAGGAAATGAAAATTAATGAAATGTTCATTCGTAGACTGAATCAGAGTTCACAAACTCAAGGCATATATGCCAGAGCTAGCTGGTGCTGTGTTTCGTTCGGCTGAAACAATGCCTTTAAAGAATGTGAATTAATTTCCCCTGTTTAAAAATTAGACCATATCACACAAAAAAAGTAGGTGTTAGTCATAAGGAATCAGATTCAGTAGCACTGTACTTGCAGTGGCTGGGGCTGAATCATGATGCCACCTCTCTCTGATCTTGTATAGTTCACACAGCTCCACTGACCCTCATCACACTACCCCCCGCCCCCCATCACACCAGCCCACCCCTCTCATCACAGTGGCACACCCCCTCATTATTTTTTCCTTGTTAGAGAATTCCTTAATAGGCCCCTATACTATGCATGTGAATTTGTAGCCTGTCAATGAAAGGGAAGGTTTCTCTCCAAGTGAGGCAGATAAGAATATATTGATAATAACATTTGAGTAAAGTGTAATTATTTTATTACTTTAACTTTGGGTTAATTTGTCTTTAAGCAGTGGTAAGTAAGGATAAAAATGGAGAAAAATAAATAAAAATTAACAAAATTATTTAAAAATAGCCATTCCATCTGCATTAAAACAGTAATTAAACTCTCTTCTGTACTATCAGGGTTTTAATTTTTAAAAAATCATTATTTGGGGGGAAGCAAGTTTAGATGAAAAGCACACATATGTCTTAATGTTACAAATTTTAAAAGGGAATTAACATTTACCTACTTATTATTCTACAAACACAAAGTTCTAAACTAACATGTATAAATCTGCCCTTGAGTTTAATTGCTAACATATAGACATTTGGTGCTTAATTTCTCATTTGCTAATCCCCACTAGTAGCTATTACAGAAGAAAACCCAAATCAAGTTTGTATAACTTTCTGAATTCTCATGCAGATTAATTTATAGTTTTTATTTTTTTCTTGTCTCTTGTGGCCTCCTACTGATTTTAGAGCATCGACTTTTGACCACATTAAGCTAAATAACTCTTCTCTAGTAACAACCAGTCTTGGACGGAGTTTCATAAACTGAATAATTTCAGAGTAGAGGTGAAGGAAAAACTGGAGTTGATTCCTAAGTAAATCAGAAAGTATGAGGAAGCTCAGTGCCAGGACACACACCTACCCCTGGGACCAGCAGCCTCCCCATTGGCTAAAGCCACCAGAAACTTGCTTGGCCTTAATGTTATCTATTTTCATCTGGAAATCTGAGTCACAATGCTCATATGTAGGTGTTCTTTGACCAGAATAAATCTGCATTCAGATTGCTGAACTTGAGGACACTTACTGGCCAAAAAGAGAATAGATGATTCACTAATGAGAGTCAGCCCATTATCATTGTTCCTGAGAGTCTTCCTGACCACAGGGCAAGTGCATGCATTAATAAACTGCCCCACGGTTGGCTCGGCATCCATAGCTCAGTGGTTAGGGCACTGGTCACATACACCAGGGCTGGCAGGTTCAAATCCAGCATGGGCCTGCTAAACAACAATGACAACTACAACAAAAACAAAAAAATAGCCAGGCTTTGTGGCAGGCACCTGTAGTCCCAGCTACAGGGACTGTAGAGGCTGAGGCCAGAGAATCCCTTAAACCCAAGAGTTTGAGGTTGTGGTGAGCTGTGACGCCACAGCACTCTACCAAGGGCAACATAGTGAGACTCTGTCTCAAACAAACAAACAAACTGCCCCATGGAGGCACTCATGCTTGAAGAAAATACTAGAAAAGAAGCTTTTATATACATTCTTTCCCCATACAGGTAGCGTTCCTGTTGTCTTCCCCCCACCCAACCCATGATTCCTACCACTGTTTCACTGTTTGGATTTTGGTATAAGATCTTTTTTAAAAATTCTACTTATTTTTTAAAATATATTCTTAAAAAATTTTTAATTGGCAAATGATAATTATAGATATGTATATGCATGGGGTACAAAGTGATATTTTGATATATGTATATATTATAGAAAGACTATATCAAGCTAATTCACATATTTGCCACATCATAGTTATCTTTTGTAGAAAGAATGTTTAAAATCTACTAATTTAGCAGTTTGGAAATACTATGTATAATATATTAATTACGGTCACGAAACCGCAATAGATGATTAAAACAATTCTTCCTGTCTAAATTAAATTTTTACCCATGATGCATTGACCTTTTATCTTTTAAAAAAAATGCATTATGGCTGTTATGGTCAAAAGCCTGGTTCTGGAATCACTGTGTGACATTGTGTAATGAATGGAACCTCTCTGAACCTCAGCTTTCTCATCTGCAAAATGAGTATAACAGTACCACCTATCTCACCAAACTCTTACTAGACTATTTAGCCACCATTATTATGTGTACATTTCTATATCATAAACATTGTGTAAATATAATTTTCTATCTTTTTTAACATTGTAGCATAAAAACTTTCAATATTACTGTATAATTTTCCATCCCAATTTTTACTGACAGCACAATATTCTGTCCATGATTGCTGACAATTAAGATTGTTCTCATTTTCAACTCGAAAAATAATTTTGCAATGATACCTTTTGCCTTGAGACTCCCCATTTTTGGAACACTTCTTTAGGACAGATTCACAGACACAGAAGTACTAGGTCGAAGCGTTTGATAATATGATGCTCTTGATATATATTGTAAAATCAGCCTTCAGAAAGGCTGTATTGACTTTGGTGGGGCTGGCCACGTGGGAGAGCACTGACTTTACTTCTTCCTTGCTGGCACTCAGCCTGAAAACTGTGTGTGGAAAACAGCTGGCTTTAGGTTGTCTGTCTTTTATTACTGGTGATATAGACTTTCTTCTATGTGTTTATCTCCTGTCAATATGTATTATTTGTGGTTTTGACCATTCACTTATCCATCAGGGATTTCCCTACTGCTGGGCATACACGATTCAAAATCTACCATCCCTCAGTGCGGAAAGGGCGATGCGTCAGATCTTGGTGCTTCCCTCACACGTGCAGACCATCATCATCTTGGGAAACAGAGAACCTGTCTCCTTTCCCTCAAAGACCCCAAGCTACTTTGGAAAACACAACAAGCACAGCTTTAGCTAGATGTTACTTCTAATAACTGGCTATTTATTACATATTTGAGCAAGGGGGGTAATTAGAAACATACTTCATCTCACTGGTTGAGTTAATACTAATAAAACCTGGGGGATAGGCATTAATAATATGCGCCATATTCCATAGCTGGCTCTGCATAGAGCCAAAACTAGAACCCAGATGTCTGGCCATGCCAGCTCAGCACCTGGCCATCTAGGCAGTGTTGTGACCTCAACAGTTCTTCAAAAGGACCTTCTACTTTTCACCTGAAGTGATATTTTGAGGAGCAAAAGAGCAGGGAAGTCTTTTTGGCTAGTTCCTGTCCACATTCCACTTCACAGCATCCTCATGAATCAGGCTCAGCTTTTCCAACTTAGCATTTCCATAGGGATGTGTTGAAGCCAACTCAGGTCAGATTGAACACCCTTTCAAAAAAACTTGGTATGTAGGCCCCAGGATGAGAAAATTCTTTCGGCATCTGCAGGAGCATTATCCACCATTCATTGTTAATAAGCATGGTAGAAAAGGGTGTCAAATTTCATAAATGTTTCCCACCTGCTATTGAATATGGACTGTGAGTTTTGCCTGAGAAAATAGCCCATCTAAGTGGAGGAACATTTTATTAACCTCTGACATTATTGCATACCTAGAGAATACACATCTCCTTCCTGATTTTTCTTACATCCCTTTTTTCCCCCAAAAAGGTACTAGTTAATTAACCACGCAGATCCTGAGCACTCTGTGTAAACTAGTGTCTTCTAAAGACCAGAAGGGAAAACATTCATGAGCCTCTGCCCAAACAAGCCTCAAACCAGAAATAGACACAACACTGGGAATGCTGAGGTAAATACTCAGTAATAACCCTGGCTTAATCATACCCATTACCAATGTGTTTAATTTACAGATGTGTTCTGTTTTAATGCTTTTTAAACTATTGGTCTTGAAATGTTCTGATTTTGAATATTAAACTTTACTGTAAGAATAAAAGTGTAATGATTTTCTCCCTTTCTTAGGTGTTCATTAGGCAAGGGTTATTGTTACAGCAACTATTAGATAGGGCTGCATTTGACAAATCCTTGATTGCAAAGGTATATGAGAATATTTTTTTTTCTCATTTAAAAAATTGACTACTCTTCTTCAAAGTCCCGTTATTAGCTATTGCTCAGATACTCTCTTTTTGTTTATCGCAGCTCTCATTTTACCATGTTTAGCAAGATAAATGAGTTACAAGTAAATGTATCTTACTAGAATGTTCCTTTTTTATTACGTTCTTTCCTAGATAAGTAAAACTAAAAATCTTATTCTCTTATCTAAACATTTTGTAGAAAATCTCATTTTCTCTTAAAACAGAAAAAAAAGTCCCTAGATGAAGTGGAAGTATATTAGACTCCTAAACTCTCTCTGAAAGGAAGAGTAGCATATTTATGTTTTATAAAACTCTGGTGATTATTTTATAGCAACTGATATAATTTGACACATGTGTTATATTTCAAGTTTTCTTTTTTACCAAATAATGTTCTATTGCTTTTAGCAAGGAAAGTATTTCCTACATAACATTTTCCCATTTTCTTTCTGAAAATAAAATTATGAAACCATGGCTCAGCAACGAGAAGGGAAATGATGTCTTTTCTTTCTTCAAGGGAGGCAAAGGAGTTTAGTGTACTGGAAAGAGCTCTGGCCCGAGGATAAGGAAATACGGATGCCAATTCCAGCTCTGCTGTAATGTAAATGTTTGTTAGATGCGTGGATCAGGGAGGAGACAAACTCCCTGGACCTCAGTTTCCCAGTCATAAAGTTTAGGATCTGGAGTAGATTATCTCTGTGTCTCTTACCACTCTAAAATGTCCTCATTCTGTGTAAGTCATGTCTCCTTTTTTACTGGAACCCTTCGTTGTGAAATACTTATCTTAAGGATTATTATAATAGAGTGCATCTGGTATGTTTTGGTGTGGCAATACTTTGCCTTTTCCTTATTACTAATCTATCTCCTTCTGCTTGGAAACCATCCTTACAGGAAGGACTGTGATTCAGGGTTGGGGAAGAGGTCTTGGTTTTTATACCTTTTAACACATGAAATTAATTTCCCTGAATTATTTTGGTCCAAATCTGAACTAGAAAATTTTCATACATTTTTATACTTGTCCCAAATTCAGTCCTTAATTCAATGAGCCATGTATCCATATATTAGTACAAAAAATCCTGCTTTCACATTTTCAAGTCACACCACCCAATTAAACCATGCTTGGTGAAGATTTCCCACGATCTGTTTGTTCTGTGTGAAGCTTTCATTCCTACAAGTAATTTGCCTGGGAAAAGTTTGGAAGGACAAGGATCAACTGGAATGAGAGAAAGCTAGATTGAGAAAAAAAGTAAAAAAAAAATGAGGATCTAGCTTATCTTGATTGAGGGTTTCTAGTGTGGATTTGTTATTTTGTTTAAATAAATTGCCAGAATACCAGATGTAGTCATATTCAAATTTAGCAACAGCAACTATTTAATGGATTATTACATAGACATTAAAATTATGTCTATGAAGAATTCTTACAAACACAGCAAATATGGTAACTAAGGAAACTGTGAAAAGAAATTTTGTATTACAGCTTGTTATCAACCAAAGGGAAATAAAAACAGCAACACAGTAACTGAATTTTTCTCTGGATAATGATATTATTTTGTGATAATTTCTCTTTTCTGTATTTTTACTTTTAAAAAAACAACTAGGGGGCTCGGTGCCTGTGGCTCAAGCGGCTAAGGCGCCAGCCACATACATCTCAGCTGGTGGGTTCAAATCCAGCCCGGGCCTGCCAAACAAAAATGATGGCTACAACAAAAAATAGCCAGACATTGTGGTGGGTGCCTGTAGTCCCAGCTACTTAGGAGGTGGAAGCAGAAGAATCCCTTGAGCCCAGGAATTGGAGGTTCCTGTGACCTGTGATGCCACAGCACTCTAGCCAGGACAACAGAGCAAGACCTTATCTTTAAGAAACAAAAGTAGGCTCAGCCCCTGTGGCTCAAGTGGCTAAGGCACCAGCCACATACATCTGAGCTGGCAGGTTCAATTCCAGCCTGGGCCCACCAAACAATAATGACAGCTGCAACCATAAAAATAAAAAAATAAAAAACAACCAGGGGATAAAATCTGTTAAAAATTTACCATGCACATTATGTTGTGTATCTTTTTGCACTGCTACAATTTGGAGTTTTTCTAGGCCTGTACTCATAGAGAAATGGCCCCATGAGAGAAAGAACTCAGAGAGGGTCAACTTGCCCCTCATACCTGAGGCAACAGCAGATCATAGTGGAGAGAGTCCAGGAGCCTCAGGAAGGAGAAAGAGGGTCTAAAACATCACAAGATCAGAAACTGCAGGGCTCAGATCCTATAAATACTCTTTCATTGCATTCAGTGAAAATTTATTGAGCAACTTTTGTGTGCTGCTAGCTATCTGGTCCAGAGATCTTAGAAGAATAAGACTTATCTCAGACCAAAAGGAACTGACAGTTTTGGGCAGAGACAGGCAAATAAATCTTAGATGTACTGAAAAAGCTACACAAGGGTGGAGTGGTCAGCTGGCCGGGGGGGATTGGAAGGTGATGCTTGAGACCAGAGCTGGTCACAGGGTGGGAGCAGAGTTGCATGTATAAAAACCACTGAGCATGACACTGTGTGACGGATTCTGGGTTCAGCAAGGCTGGGCATAGATTACAGAAGACATAAGGTCAAAGGTGGTGATGCAAGTGACAGGAGCAAAGTCCTGGCTGTCTTTGAGTGTCTGCTAGGTAGTGCAGCCTTTGTCCAGATGGTGACAAGAAGCCATTTGGAGATTCTTAAGCTGTAGATTTGCATTCGGAAGAGATTATTCTGGTGTCAGTTTAGGGGAAAGGGAGGCTGGAGGGAAGCTGTTATAATGGGCCCCTGAGCTGGGGGTGGGTGTGAAAGGACAGCAGTGACAACTCAAAGGAAAGGAAGACTGGAGAGGTCATGAAATACAGACTTAGACTGGTAGCCTGCTGGATGTCATGTGTGAAAAAGAGGGAGGCGAAGAATTCGGGGATAAGCGTTTCAGTTTGAGACATATTTAAAGTTCTCTCTGGCCTTCTTTCTTTCCTCCCATTCAGTCTCTTCGTATTCCTCCAGCCCTTCCTGCTCTTTCTGCCTACTTCCTTCCTTTCTTTCTTGTTCACTTGTTGAGCCATTCAGTAAACTTGTATTCCAGTCACAGTCCTGGTCCACATCCTAGGTCCATTGTCAACCATGCCCATTTCCATGTATCCACCATGCCCATTTCCATGTATCCTCAACAAAGGGAATGTCGTTTTTGTAACCACAGCTGCTGGGTGTCTCTGACTAGGACCCAGCTCATCAGGCATAAGACACAAATTGTTTAACTTCTTTACAATGGCATTGCATAATATATGTTTTTCTATTGGAACTACCACTAATGGCTGTTTTCTTTATAGGTAGTGCCATTATTTCTGTTACATTTCTGAAAGAAAATTTGAGAGCCTCAGATTTACTAGGTAAGTAATTATTTAATTCATATAGTTATAGCATTGCTTGATCAGGATAGAAGTAAAAGTATCCATTAAAAACATTAAAAACTGGAATCAAGGCCAGGTGGCTCACACTTCTGATCCTAGAAGTTTAGGAGGCCAAGGCAGGAGGAATCCTTCAACCCAGGAGTTCAAGACTAGCCTGGGCAACACAGCAACACCCTAAAAAAAATTGGGTGGGTGTGGTGGAATGCCCCTGAAGTCCCAGATACCCGGGAGGCTGAAGGGAGGATTGCTTGAGCCTGGGAATTGGAGGTGTAGGGAGCTGTGATTGCACCACTCCAGGGTGGGTGACAAAACAAGACCCTGTCTTTAAAGAAAATTCTTTCTTTAAACTGGAAACAAATTACAGAAGTGATTGTAAATCTCATGTAGAAATAAGCGTTATTCTGTCTTGGAGTTGCTATCTTTTTTTCATGTGAAACGCTTCCGTTTTCATTATGCCCAGTGCCTGTGCTATTGGCCATAGCAAATTATTATTTTATAATAATATTATTATTGTTATGAAAATTTTGTGAACATAATAAAATTCAATGAAAGTGTCCGTGTTACTTAATAGACTACTTCACTTCGAAGGACATATTTGTCGTATTGTTGTTGCTGCCGAGCCAGGTTCATGTGCCCCAGAGGAAGCCAATACCCAGAGACAGCAGGGTTCACAGCAGAGAAAGAGTTTATTCCACATAGTGCTAAGCAAGGAGACAGGAGGAATTTCTCAAATCTGGCTCCCTGAGAATTTAGGAGACAGGGTGTTTTGGGTTTTTTTGTTTGTCTTTTTTTTTGAGACAGAGCCTCAAGCTGTCACCCTGGATAGAGTGCTGTGGCATCACAGCTCACAGCAACCTCCAATTCCTGCGAGTCTCCCGACTCAGCCTCCCAAGTAGCTGGGACTACAGGCACCCTCCACAACGCCTGACCATTTTTTGGTTGCAGCCGTCATTTTCGTTTGGCAGGCCCGGGCTGGATTTGAACCCGCCAGCTCAGGTGTATGTGGCTGGCTCCTTAGCCAGTTGAGCCACAGGTGCCGAGCCAGAGACAGGGTGTTTAAAGACAGTTTGGTAAGCAGGGTATTAGGCAATTGGGGTCTGCTAATTAGCTGGGTTTGGGGTGGAACCATCAGTCTCTTGGTATGGGACACTGTGTGGGTGGGTCAGCCAATCCACTGGAATGCAGTTTTTTGGGTGGGAAGAGTCTAAGACCAGTTGACTCCCTTGCTTGGTCTGGGTGGGTTAGTCAATCCACTAGAATGCAGGAGCTGGAAGATATCTCAAAAACTACCCCAAGTTCCAAATAGGTAATGTTCACTATGGAGAAAAGTTAAGAATCTTTACAACTACCAGCTGTGCCCTCCAGAGTAGCAATTACAGAGAGGCAAACAAGGGGACAGTGTCTGATTATTAATTATCATTATTTTTAGCTGAGCCTATTCCTTCACAGAGTTTGGAGATCTTTACTCCAGTTCTCACCTTGCACCCCTTCGGTGATCTGTAAGAGTGATTTCATTGTTACATGAAAGTACTGTGTGAAAAAAACACAAAAAATTAGATGCACCAATTAACCATTAAATTTGTAATTAGGTCTTTTCAAAAGTCACACAGAACATTGCTGGTCAAATTTGCATGTGGAAATACACTTATTAATAGAAAATAACAAAACCTTCCAGGCTGTAAGAAGGATGTCTGTTATGTTGTAAAACCATCATTTATTCATTGTATCTTTTAGCTCTTATTGGAAAAATCATTGTTGAGAAGAATTATAGAGATTCCTATTTTTTGCCTTGACAAAATCCTGTTGGAATTGCTGCTGACATATGTTAATAAATGTAGATACTTTAGGCACTTTAAATAAAACAATGACTACTCTCTTCCAGGGAGATCATATTTTTTAAAAAATGTGAGCTCTAAATGTGACACCAGTGTTGGTATGTTGAGCATTTGTTTTCCCTCATCATGTTTCCCTTGAGCCTCATGTCTTGAAAGCGTTTTCACTTTTTCTTTTCCTCCCTGGTTTGATTCAGCTAGCAGATTTTTTTAGCCAACATTGTCAAATTGTTCATGGTTAAAAATGTTTTTCTAAATACATTCATATGGGGATTGTATCTTTTTTCAGCATTCTTTTTCTATACCCTTTTCTACATATTGTGGTTTATGGAATCACTTGGGGAAGTTGTATGGAATCAGAAATAAGAATGACCAGTGCCTGGGTCTTGTAAGTTAAAAATTAGCTAGTCGTACATTATTTTTCTCATTTATCAAATGTCTGAAAGAACTTTAAATCCTTTTATCTAACATCTGTCATTTTTTTGTAGCTAATGGTTGATTCATGATTATTAATCTAAGGTATTTAATGAGATAATTCGGATAGATATAAGGGAGGATTGGCTGATTATCTTGAATATTAGTGAAAAAAGATGATTGAAACAGAATCCCTCCCTCAAATAATTTATAGTCCATGATAAAATAGATACATAATTTTTTTTAAAGGAGAAAATAATACATAACATAATGCCATCACCCTTTAGTTTAGCTTTAGGCCAAGGTTTCTGAACCTCGACATTGCCGACATTTGGGGCCTGGTAAGTCTTCATTGTAAAGGGCTGTCCTGTGTGTGGTAGGGTGACGAGCATCTCTTCTTGCCCTGTGCCCACTAGATGCCTCTAACACCCCCACACCCAGGCATCACAACCAAAAATGTCTGTAGACACTGCCAAATGTCCCCTGGGGGACAAAAATCACCCCCTTGTTGAGACCCACTGGTTTAGAATAAAGAGAAATTACTCTAGCTGGAAAGAGAAAAGAAACTTTTTTATGGGAGACAGAACATTTGAAATGGTTCTGACAGCTGGGTAGGACAGGCATGTGCTTTGGAGGCCTTTGGAGGAGGACATCCAATGGGAAGAACATGAGGAAGGTTAACAAAAGTGCAAAAAGGTAAGGTAAGCTTCTGTTTAATACTGTACCACAGCTGCTGCCTATAAAGATTAGGAAAAATAAATGAAAGGAGAAACTATGGAAAGGAAGAAATACAAATATCGATATGTACAGGTGATTTGATTTTATTCATAGAAAACTCAAGATTAGCTTAATATTACTAGAGGCAAAAAACTAGGTGAACATTAAAGGCTATGCATTAAACTCATCCTCACAACTTCAAATCTGAATTCAAACTTCTGCTATCAAATTTGTGGCCAAACTAATATTAGTTAACTTCTTAAAGCCTCAGTTTGCTGACAAGTAACACGACTGGGTTGAGCAATCAAATGTGTAAGAGCACACTGAGAAGTGTAAAGCTCTGTCCGTGTAATTGTCCTAAAGTCTACGAGTACTACCTTCATTCCCAAGTGATTTCGAAGAATGTAACATAAGGCCTGGGAAACATAGACATGCACCAAGAAAGCAAACTAGCAAAATAAAACTTCTAATTAATCCTTTGGGATGTTTTACCACTTTCCTATGTTTTAATAACAGCTAATATTTGGGCTGTGTATGGTGGCTCACACCTGCAGTCCTAACACTCTGGGGGGCAAGGAGGATCACTTGAGCTCAAGAGTTCAAGACCAGCCTGAGCAAGAGCAAGGCCCCATCTCTACTAAAAATAGAAACATTAGCCTGGCATCATGGTAGGCACCTATAGTTTCAGCTACTAGTAAGGCTGAGGCAGGAGGATCACTTGCGCCCAGGAGTTTGAGATTATTGTGAGCTGGGCTGACACCACACCACTCTAGTTGGAATAACAGAATGAGACTCTGTCTCAAAAATAAATAAATAAATAGCAGCTAATATTTATTAAACATTTACTCTTGCTAGATACGATTAGTGTTTTACATGTATTATCTCATTTAAATGTTGGAATAACCATCTACAGAAGCAAAATAACTTGCCCAAGGTCCAGTATTCTACCAAGGGCGCCTAAAATGACTATGGTACAAGAGTGCCTAATATGGTGAGGGTGAGCCGTTAGTATCAGAGAGCTTGCAGTGTTACTTAAATAAGTTCTTGAAGCCTCCATTTCCTCATCTTGAAAAGGAAGACAGAGATACCTACCTCATAAAAATAAATGTCACACAATCAGTGCTCAATAATATTACCTGTTTTTGTCGTAACTGCTGCACCAGCACCACACACCCCTACACTCTACAGGTTAATGAGAGGGCACCTTGATTAGGATATTTTTACAAACTTTAGTAATCTAGGTAACATTTCTCACAACTCTGGTTGTTGTTTTTTTCCCCTCTTCCTATCTTAACACTTAATCCTGCTAAATCACGTATGTTTCATAGTTAAAAAATGATCCATTTTTGCCTTTAATCTGTATCACAGGAATGAAAAAAGATTTAGTCACCTATTCCATATCTCTGCCTCCAACGGGCAATACCGTAAGATCATCATTATCTGAGACATAGGACCCCACTTCACAGTTAAAGAAGTCCAGGGAAGGACTGTCCCCTAATATCACTCAATAACATGTTAAGTCACATAGATTTTCTTTGGGCTTCATTGCTGTTGCAATGAGAAAATTTAGCTCTTTCTGTTAAAAGCAAAGAATGCATTTTTTTTTCCTTACAGAGACTAAAACCAAATAGGGAAAAGAGTAGTTAGTGGTGTTTTTTAAAGATTAACATATGCACATGCTAAAAATTAAATTGTCAAAATGTGTAAAGAAAAATCATTTATTTTTCCCTGCTTCATGCAAACGAAAGTTTGTTTTTCATGATGGAACAAATGAAGATTTGGGGGCCATGTGGAAACAAGCTGAGCTAATTTATTGCCAAATGTTGCTCTGTGGCTCTGATGCTTTTCACCACTAGGCTCAGAAGAAATGACCTCACAAAAGCTACGTCTGAAAAGAATTGCCAACTATTATTAACTCAGTGACAGGCTTTGGACTGCGCACTGATGCTTAGTGGATTAATAATTTTGAATTATTTTAGTGATTTTTTTTCCTTTAAAAAAAAAGCACCAGATTCCTTTCCCCCTCAATTGGCAAAAACATTATAGTATTTTCTTATCTCTTCTCCTTTACTCATCCAAAATACCAAATCTAATAGTTGATTTGAGCCTAGATAGTGGCATCATAGAAATAGAAATTACAATTAACTCATCAGCACACTGCAGGGACCAGTAACTTGATTACTTCAAGTCACTTACAAAGGAGTTCCCTAGAGAGCTGTCAGGAGATTAACAAGAGATGAAGGCCGCCTTCCCTCTCTTTCCCGCCTCAGGGGTCAGGTTGGTTTGGGGCCTGTATCCAGAACTAACCAGATGACCCATTGTTTCTAGGTGAGAGGACAGATTGGATGTTTTAGTTACAGAGTGTCTTCAAGAATAAGAGCCTTTCACATAGTGGGTACAGGACAATTTGGATCCACTACATACTAAAACTTTCCAGTTTAGGGCTCCTTCAAGGTTTATCTGCCAAAAGCCTGAGAACTCTGCAGAGATTGCAGTTAGAGGAGGGTAGTCCCACAGAAGTTTGATGTTAAGGAGTCAGATTTGTTCTGCAGCTCCTGGTATCCCACAGAAGCACTAACTGGGCTCTCATTGATCATTGTAGGGGTGGGGGGAATCAGACGGCGATTTGGCTGATGTCAGGATAGCTGAATATTAAAAAGCTCTTAAGGCTCCTGGAAGTGAGGTGAGGTCAGATTCCAGAAGTCAGAAAATAGGCAGTTAATACTAGCTAGTGTCCAGTTGGAGAGTAGGGACAAAATTCAAGATTTCGGGTGTTAGTTACAGGGAAGAAGAGAGGTCTGGGAAACAGGATGTTAGCTGAGGAAGAACCGTGCAAGTAGATCTTAGAATCCACAGCTTGGACAGGCCAGACTTCACGTGACGGTGTCAGTGAATAGACGCATGTGGCTGAGTCCAGGGGACTTTTCCTGTGACAGCCATTGAACTTCACTCTAAGTCCACAGGCATCGCTAGGAGACTTGTTGCAGAACCCTAGTACCCTCCTGCAACAAAGACTGCATCCCCACAGCTGGATCCAGTTAAACATCAAGTAGTTCCCAAAGGATAAAATATTCCCCCAAACACCACTTGAATTCAGTGTAAATAGTCAAAGATGTTTAGAAAATATGACAACCGTATCCTCCTTTGGGAGATCCACAGTGAACATTGATGCATTAGAGGATCTGAGCGATTTTCCAGCAGAACTAGGTAAGTCCATTTAACTCACCTCTTCCCAAATGTATCTGCCTTGGGACCTATCTGTCTTATGAAACTGGTTCCAGGGATACCAGTGTGGGCATACTCTTCTATAGGAAACTTGGGGCCTAAGAAATAACCTGAGACCAGTCAGGGACCCCTGCCAGCAGGGCTGCTGCATCGGCCTTGGGCTGTGTGCTCTGTGCAGTTCCTGGGGGCGCCACTCAACAGAGACTGCAGCGTGAATGGCAGTCTAAGCTGTCTACTCAGCGGCCTTTATCCTTAATGCATACAAGAGGCTGTAGAGTGTAGTAGAAAAGAAAACTTACCTACCTGGGTTTCAGTCTAAGCTCTCTTCCCACCAGCTGGAAAATCCTAGGCGAGATAATTATATCCTCTGTGATTCAATTTCCTCATTTGTCAAATATAGATGGTAATAGTTTAAGAGTACACATTCTACAGGGTACATAAAGTTTTTGTGTAATTTAAAATAGTTGTAACTTTAAATTGCACGTGATGTTTATGTTCACCCTGTATATTATGCATATTACACGTTATATAACTTCTATAGGGTATATGTTGTAATAAAATAGTAACACAATAGCAAAGTTGTTTTTATAGGTCTGGATTTAATTAGTTGTGTATAAAGCACTTAGAATTATGCTTATAAATATTAGTTATTCCTAGTATAGTTATTATCACATTTCAGTCTGATGCTGATCATGCTATATAACTTTCCATGTCAACCAGACTTGTCTTTGAAAACAATGTTTTAAGAACATTGCCTTAAACAGCTGCTACCCAATGGAGTGCAACTGACCCCACCAAAAGGGGAGTTTGTATATGTGTTTAAGTGGGACAACATAACATGCTCAGACTAATTGGCAGTGAAGTCAGTCCTTGACAATATCCATTGGTTAGTGACTGTAAAAAATCCAATTACCTTAGCCTTCTGAGTATACTTAGTGTGTTTACTATAAGGAGCAAGGATTAGCTTGTTTACCTGTTTTGCATATATGACAAGTTTATGGGAAGAAATTACATTAATATTTGTATATTTTATCAAGCCAAATCTAAGACTCCCTCCAGACTATTGTAGACTTGTATTGAGTTGTATTTGATGAGAAAATGCATTTGCCTCAGGCTTGGGCATGAGGGCAGAATGCATTGTGGATGGTCCAGCACCCAGATGCTCCTCCTACCTGCAGTTTACACACAGCTGCCCGACTGCTGTTTGTGGTCCCCTCCAGTATCCAGATCGTGGGGCTTTATGCACCAGTTCCCTGAGGTTAGCTATGGGTAACAAACACAGTACTACTATTTTTTCTTCTTCTCTTTCTATTTCTATTTTTCCTTCCTTCTGTTTTCTTTTGAGACCAATGGAGAGAATTCTTCATTAGGCAGTCAGAAGATGCCAGCCAAGTCTTTCCTGACTGTTCCTTCCATCATCAGTCTGGTTGCTGCCTCCCCAGAGACGGCCCCCCTCTCAGTCCCTGATCATCCCTGGACTGTAATCTGAGAGATTCAGTTTGGGGTTAATTCATGAGCATAACTCAGAGGGCCACTGACTCATGGCAGGCAGTCAACATCCTGAGATGGACCCACCCAGGGCCAGCTGTCACATCAGGCCTCTCAGTGAGCTTTCAGCATGATCAGTGCCCAGACCAGCCTCTTACAGAGCCAAATTCCTGGGATCTAGCCATGGGATGTGTAACTATCAATGAGGAGACTGAGTCACAGCAAGATAAGTAACTTGCCTGAGCTCATATTCCTTTCTGCTTAGATTCATTTTGTGGGGTCCAAGTCGTGACCAGGAATGTAACCATTTCGCTGGGTGAGCAGCATGGCCGAGCTGCTCAGTTTCCTCAGGATCTTATGTGTCTGCATTACTCCTTTGGGCAAATTTTTGGGCCAGTAGAAGGAAAGCGAGCAAGTTTTCTGAGTTAGAAATCTGTGTCTTTCAAAAGAAGGAATATTTATGAGTCTAAGCTCTCTTCCTACCAGCTGGAAAATCCCAGGCAAGATAATTATATCTGAAATAATTTTTTACTGAAAAAAAAACACAGTAGGTACCAATGTGTCATGCCACTTTTAGAAAAAAGGTAGAATATTTTATTTTTATTTATTTATTTATTTGGAAGGTGAATGAATGTATCAATGAACGAACACAGTCCCCTCCGGGGCAAAGTGAATGAATGCATCAATGAATGGACACAGTCCATTCAAGAAAAAAGGTAGAATATTTTAAAGAAATGTATTTAGGGAAGTAAAATGACTATCTTCAACACCTTTAAAGACTTATACAAAATGTGCATACAACTCATAAAGGTGACAGAAAATCACATTTAAAAATATGAATAACACCCCAAAAAACAGGGATACAACAGGTAGCAGCTTTCTAAGAACTACCTTTGTAATTGTCAGAAGTAGCTGAAATTAAAATTATTAAGAAGAAAAAATGTGTGAGCCACTGAGCTGCCATAGAGTTACTTACTAAACTCACAGTGATATGGGGCCCAAATGATATATTTGAAAGGTACTTAGTTTCTTTTTAATTATGGGTTAATATAAGGGTACATATTATTAGGTTCCATTGTTCGCATTGTAAGATAAAGTCCAAAGTCTGAGTTGCAGTTGAGTCCTTTGCTCAGGAAGTATGCCATCTACCCCTACATTATACCCAATAGGTGGGAACTAACCAAGCCCTCACTCTCCTCCCCTCTTCTTTAATTTAACTGTGCTTTTCTCTCATGTGGGCTTGTAGTTGTTGGTTTGCTATTTTCAGATTAGTACTAAGTACACAGGATGCTGGCTTTTCTATTCTTGAAATACTTTACTTAGGAAGATGTCCTCCAAATCCGTCCAGGTAAATACAAAAGACGCAAAGTCTCCATCTGTTTATAGCTGACTAGTATTCCATGGTATACTACAGTTTATTAATCCATTCATGGAACTTAGATTTTGGTTTTTAAAGAGTCTTGAAATGTAATGAAGATATACATTGGTAGGGATCGGCTTGGAAGGGAAATATGGAAGTAGATGTGAAACAGATACAATATTGGAAAGTTAAGTAAATAACACTATCTCCATATAATGGAATATTAGCAGACATAAAAAAGAATGAGGCCTCCTACATATACTTGATATTCCATATCAAAAATGTTCTGTTTTGTTCTACTTAACAGACCATTCCATAATGTTCTGTTAAGTAGAACCAAAAAAGCAAGATGCAGAAAAATGTGTATATGCTATCATGTGTTTAAATAAAAAATAAAAAATAACTCAGAGGATGTGGAGCAAAATGGTCAAATAAATGCCCCTCCACACAAACACCAAATTCAACAACATCCATGCAAAGAGCACCTTCAGAAAACCCAAAACTCAGGTGAGCAATCCTAGTACCTGATGTTAACATTGTATCAAGGAAAGAGATATGGAATAGGGCAGAAAGACAGTCTTGCACGGCCTACACCACCTTTCCTCCATCTGGTAGCAGTGCCATGCCAGTACTTTGTGGACTGGAGAGGAAATCTGTGTGCCCAGGGGGAAGGACGGTGAAGGTATTATGGGGCTTTGCATTGAAACTCAGAGCCACCCTGGCACAGGGGAATACAACAAAAGGCAGAACTCTGCCAGCATTCATGGAAGGAATATTTAGACCAGGCTGGCGAGAGGAAAATCCTCCAGTTCAAAACCTGAATTCCCACTAGCCGCACACATCACCTGAGAAAAAGCAGTGTGCGGCCTGGACTAAGTTCACAGGGCAGTCTGGGCCACAAAGGTGGTAGTCCTTCTCAACTCCCATGGTTGTATTAGCTCAGAGCCCATGGCCTTGGAGTGAATGTGACTCTGAGACACCAGCGGTAGCAGCCAAGCCAGTGCCTATGTTATCCATCCTCCAATTCCAAGCAGTACAGCTCAGAGACAATCTTCTTTTTCTTGAGGAAAGAAAGGGGGCGGATTCAGAGGACTTTGTTTTGCAACTTGGGTACTAACCCAGCCACAAAAAAATAAAAGTACCAAGCAGACTCCTGAAGCCCCTGATTCCAGGCCCTAGTTCCTGGACAGCAGTTCCAGACCTATAGTGGGCCAGAAAGAAAGGACAAGATCCTATCGCGGCAGGATTCACCACCTCCTGACTAAAGACCCCTTGGGGTTTGAATAAACATAAAAGGTATTCAAGCAACAGCCACCATGGGCTTTGGGTAAGATTAAGCTGGCTTGGGGTATGACCTGGTGCAGTCCTAGCTGCAGTGGTCACATCACTCCTTCCCCAACTGAGCAACCCAGCACAGACAGCGAGGGAAGAGAGTGAGAGACTTTGCTTGGTAACTCAGGGATTTCTCCTGCATCTTACCCAAGTCCACCAAAATGGTGTCACCAAGAGTCTGCAGGAGTCACAGCATTACTGGGCTTGGAGTGGCCCCAGTGCAGAAACACATGTAATGTCCAAGGACTTCAATCATGACAAACAATTCTCTTTGACTACCTAGAAAGCCTTCTCAAGAAGGACAAGTTCAACCAAGCCCAGACAGTAAAAATTAAACTAAGTATCTAAGTCTTCAGTGCCCAGATATTAACAAACATCCACAAGCACCAAAACATTCAGGAAAACATGACTTCACCAAACAAACTAAATAAGGTATCAGGGACCAATCCCAGAGTGATGGATATGTGTGGTCTTTCAGACAAAGAATTCAAAATAGCTGTCCTAAAGAAGCTCAAGGAGTGTCAGACTACATAGAGAAGAAATTCAGGAGCCTATCAGAGATACTTAACAAAGAAATTTAACAATCACTTAACAAAGAGGTTTAAATAAGAAAAAGAAAATCAGCCAGAAATTCTGGAGCTGAAAAATTCAACTGACAAACTGAGAAATGCACGGAAGTCTCTCAACAGCAGAACTGATCAAGAAGAAAGAATTAGTAAGCATAAAGAGAAACTGTTTGAAAATAAGCTGACAGAAGAGAAAAAAAGAATGAAGCATGCCTATAAGATCTAGAAAATAGCCTCAAAAAGGCAAATCTAGGGCGGCACCTATGATTCAGTGGTTAAGGCGCTGGTCCCATATACCACACACGGGTGGTGGGTTCAAACCCAGTCCCAGCCAAACTGCAGCAAAAAAATAGCCAGGCGTTGTGACGGGTACCTGTACTCCCAGCTGCTCGGGGGGCTGATGCAAGAGAATCGCCTAAGCCCAAGGAGTTTGGAGGTTGCTGTGAGCTATGACACCACGGCACCACGGCATAAGGGGTTAATAAGTGAGACTCTGTCTCAAAAAAAAGGCGGGGGAGGGGGCAAATCTAGGTGTTGTTGGCCATAAAAAGGAGGCAGAGAGAAAGACTGGGGTAGAAAGTTTATTCAAAGAAATAATTGCAGAAAACTTTACAAACCTAGAGAACGATATCAGTATTCATATAAAAGAAGGTCATGAACCAAGTAGATATAACCCAAACAAGACTACCTCAAGGCATTTAATAATCATGGATAAAGAAAAGACCGTAAGGGAAGCAAAAAAAATAATAATAATAACATATAAAGGAACTCCAATACCTCTGGCAACAGCTGCTAAGTAGAAACAGTATATATAGGTGAGGAGAGAGTGACATGCCATAGTCAAGGTGCTGAAGGAAAAAACCTTAACCCTAAAATAGTATATCCTGCAAAAATATCCTTCAGACTTGCAGGAGAAATAAAGACTTTCTCAAACAAAAACTGAAGGACTTCATCCACACCAGACCTGTCCTACAAGTAATGCTAATAGAAGTCCTTCAGTAGGAAAGATAAGCACGTTAATGAACAATAGGAAATCATCTGAAGGTGTACAACTCACTATTAGCAGTAAGTACACAAATACAAAATAGCCTATTGTTGGCGGCGCCTGTGGCTCATCGAGTAGGGCACTGGCCCCATATACTAAAGGTGGCAGGTTCCAACCAGGCCTTGGCAAAACTGCAAAAACAGAAAAATAGCCAGGCATTGTGGCAGGCACCTGTAGTCCCAGCTACTCGGGAGGCTGAGGCAAGAGAATCGCCTAAGCCCAGGAGTTGGAGGTTGCTGTGAGTGATGCCACGGCACTCTACTGAGGGTGATAAAGTGAGATTCTGTCTCTACCAAAAAAAAAAAATATATAGCCCATTGCTGTAATTGCAGTATGTAAACCACTTAAATGTTGAGTAGGAAAATAAAAGCTAAACTATCAAAAGTAACTGCAACAAGCCTTAAAGAAAGATGGAGACTTTACGTCTTTCATGTTTACATGGATGGAGCTGGAACATAGACTTCTTAGCAGAGTATCTCAAGAATGGAAGAAAACAAAATGGAAGAAAAAGTATCCAATGTACTCAGCCCTACTATGAAACAATTTATAGCTTTCATATGAAGCTATAACCCAATTATAGCCCAAGAATATGGGGAAAGGGGAGAGGGAAGTGAGGCGAGGGAGGAGGCTGGGTGAAGGGAGAGTAATTGGTGGGACCACACCTACGGTGCATCTTACAAAGGTACATGTGAAATTTACTAGGTGTAGAATATAAATGTCTTAACACAATAACTAAGAAAATGCTGTGAAGGCTACGTTAACCAGTTTGATGAAAATAGTTCGGATTATATATGAAACCAGCACATTGTACCCCATGATTGCATTAATGTACACAGCTACAATTTAATTTTAAAAAATTAAATGACTGGGACAATTTTCTGAGAGATAGATAGTATGAAAAGATATAGATGAAAACAATAAAAAATTAAAAAGTAAGGGCAAGGGGTGGAGTTAAAGTGTTGAATTTCGGTTAGATTCTCTTTGCTTGTTGTAAGCAGAGTTGTCATATGTTTAAAATAATTGGTTATGAAATGTTTTTTACAAGCCTCATGGAAATGTCAAATAAAAAAACCTACAACAAATACACAAAAAACAAAAAGCAAGAAATTAAAACATGCTACCAAAGAAAATGCCTTTTAGAGAGGGAAGGAAGGAAGGGAGGGAAGGAGGGAGGGCTACTACTTGTACATTGTCAGTGAGAATCTAAATTAATGCAGCCACTATGGAGAACTGTGGATGTTCCTCAAAAAACGAAAAACAGAACTGCTGTATCTAGCAATCCCACTCCTGGGATGTATCCAAAAGAAGGGGGAGTCAGTATATCAAAACATATGTGCACTCCCATGTTTATTGCAGCACTATTCACAATAGCCAAGATTGGGAATAAACCTAAGTGTCCATCAGTGATGAATGGATAAAGAAACTGTGATCCTTGTATACAATGCAATATTATATAGTCACAAAAAGAATGAAATCCTGCTATTTGTAATAACAGGAATGGAACTAGAGGACATCGTGTCAAGTGAAATAAGCCAAACACAGCAAGACAAATCTCAAATGTTCTCACTTATATGTGGGAGCTAAATATTAAAAACAATTGATCTCATGGAGATACGAGTAGAATGATGGTTACCAGGGGCTGGGAAAGGTAGCAGGCAGCGAGGGATAAAGGGGACTAGTTATGGGTACAAAAATAGAGTTAGATAGTTAGATGAAATGAACAATATTTGATAGCACAACAAAGTAACTAAAACCAACATTAAGTTAGGACACACTTTAAAATAATTAAAAGAGTGGAATTGGAATGTTCTTAAGTTACTGTGATTTGATGAACTCACATTGTATGCCCATATGGAAACATCACGTGTACTTCATAAATACATACAAACTATTATGTACCGATAACAACTAAAAATAAAAAATTCAAAAATAAATACAATTTTTGCAGACTCACACACATGCATCCATGAAAAGGAAACCTCAGAAACTGATGGCAGTAGTTAACTTTCAGTAGGGAATCTAGTGGCCCATCGGGGCACAAGAGAGATTTAACTTTCCACTGATCATCCTTGCATATCTTTGGAATTTCACCACATACATGTGTTACCCACAAGTATATGCAAACTAAATTTAAACACAAGCCACTTAATTGATACCAGGTCCTGTTACAAGAGATAGAGAAGTAGCTGGTTGAGGAGTTTTATATAACTAAGAAATTTGGATTTCATTAAAAAAAACCAGAAGTTTTCAAAATTTTTTAAAGTGCATTCAATAGACTTATCCTACTTTGCCAAGTTTAGAAAACTTTTAAAAAATCCTTTCTATTTTTTTATCAATTATTTTATATAATCTTTTTTTGCAGAGAAAGGTCATGACTGACCAATAATTTGCTTCCACGTTCTTATATATATTTTTTGCTTTTAACATAATGCTTAATAATATATATTGTTTTTTATTTTTAAAGTTGTCTTTAGAAATAAATAGCTTTAAAAATCATGGCTTCCCAAAATACAGAATAAAGTGATAATTAGCAGAAATGTCCTTGTACAATAGATTCTGTAATCCCTAATGTCGCCACTGCCTAGCTTGGGTGAAAAATCAAGTGCTGTTTGTTCTCCGAAAGCAGAGTTCAAAACCTGAATCATTTGGTTAAAAGGAATAGGAAATTGGTGCCTTCACACTGTGAGATTTTTATAGATAAACCAAATTGTTTCAGGTTGGAGTTTATGCTAGCTGTAAATTATACCCACAACAACACTGACCTCAGGGATGAAACAAGTCAAGTTTTTAAGTGTGCTGAGAAATGTTACATTTATCAACTTTTCTCCAACTGCTAATTATATATAAATGCTCAGTTTTCAGTGTTATGTAGAAGGGCATGTCCTCCCTTGACCCCTCTTCCTGTGGCCACCCCTCCCACACACATTCCCTTCCGACATTATTTTAAGCAATGTTAAAATGATGACAGTAACACACTCCTTACATAGGTTTATGGATGTTTTTTGTTTTTGTTTTTTTACTCAGCTAACCTTAGAATTCCAGATTCTCGATAGGATTAATTAAAACCATAACCAAAGTCTGCATTCACCTTTGTTATTTTTGCCAAAAGGACTCAATTAAATGGTAGTGATTAAGGTTTACAAATGTGTGTAAAGTCTCCAAAGATGAGTGAGTAGAGAGCAGACCATCACGTGGAACTTCCCTGTCCTCTGGGCTCTTGGATCTAGATTTAGATGGATCTAGATGGATCGGGATCCATCACGCACTTACTGGCCCATATGGAAACAGTTTGGGTGTGTTTTTACGTCTCCATATGCACAATGTTCTGCTCTTTTCCATCTTTGGGGAAAGTGTCCCTTAAGAGGCCAGGATTCATCTGGAATAACAGAGGAAAAATCAGTAGTTATGTCCTGTCCTGACGGGCCCGCCGTCCACTAGCAAGGTTCTGAGGAGGGGGCGCTGGGATGAAATAACACACACACACACAGGATAATGGACTCAGTCAGGCTGAGACTTCACTTTATTTTGACTTTATTTTTTGACAGCACTTTATCTTTCTTCCAGACTTTTATACTATCACAGGGAAGAAGGTCATTTAAGGTTCTCTTTGGCACTCTCTTACTCCTTGGGAACTGCTGTGCTGTTTACCTTAAAACCGCCATGCTGTTTATCTCTAGTTTTGACTATCTGGACTTCTTACTCCCCGTTCTGGCTCCTGCCAGTTTCATCTTAGAAAAAGTCAGACCTTGGCCAGAGCCAGTGCAAAAGCGGTTTCTCACACAGGGGGAGTCCCCCGTGGGTTCTCCCGTCCCACAGCTTCCCACATCTCCCCCTCCCTTATTATTTTAATAGAGGCTTAAGTGCGCCTGTCTTAGGTTGTCCTCCTGCTAACAGATCTAGCTTACCCGTCATTGGATACCTCAAGTTTATCAAGAGGGTCCTGTCTTAGGTTGCTT
>CAUYON010107781.1:0-10919 GCA_963573935.1 Arctocebus calabarensis
AAATGGAACTTCAAACTTGATTACGAGACATGATAATGGAAGGAATTGTACAATTCTTTGACCTGTCATTGTTATGTTCAGGATATATGTAAAAATTAGTTAAATGTCAGCTACTGCTGTCTGATTCTTTCAGGATATAAAGGCGAACCTAACAAACACAGTTCTTGTTCTATGGAAACTGATTCTTGTAGGGAAAGAAACCTAAAAACCATAACGAATGCCGATTCATGTCAATTAAGTTAAAGGCTAGAATGAGAAGAATGACAGACCAGTATAATCCTCTCAGAAGAAGGTAGACTAAGGGATGCGAGGAAATAAAAAATTAAAGCAGTGATATTCCTTATAAATTAACAGTTAAATATCTAAGTGAAAATGTCTGTCACCAGATGGGGATGACTGAGTTTGCCATTTCCAAGGAATTCAATGCCTGGAACTTCATCACTGGCATGAAAGGACAAAT
The DNA here is from genome assembly GCA_963573935.1 of Arctocebus calabarensis. Taxonomy (NCBI): domain Eukaryota; kingdom Metazoa; phylum Chordata; class Mammalia; order Primates; family Lorisidae; genus Arctocebus; species Arctocebus calabarensis. Next base: position 461 of record CAUYON010107781.1, read on the forward strand.
ACAAAGGGGGGCATGTGCAGAGAGATAGTAGAGAGTGAAACAGACTCAAGCTTGATTCTGAGGACCTTCCTCTCTTAGAAGGACAGGAGAGAGCAGCTGCTATGGAAGCAGAGGTGGAATACCTGACATTAGAAGGACAGGGAGAATGGCAATAACAAGGTCTTTAAGGAAATAAATGCACTTAGAAGAAGAATCTATGGACTTATGGAAATGTGGATTGAAGCTGACCAATCTAACAGGAAGATGGACAGCACAGTGAGAGTTGCTTTGGTGGAAGTAATCCATGGACACCATAGTGGAGTACGTGGAAAAGTGAAATGAGAAATGAGAAATCAATGACATGTATACAGAAAATGTTACAATTATGGCAGGGTTGCTTTTGAAATGGATTGGAGAAATCAGTTTGAACCAGAAAAGAATTAGGGCGATTTCATATCTGCATAGTTTTTCATGCTGTAAAGTACGTATATCTCTGGATAGATTAAGTGGTTTTGGTATATTGGCAAACTGTATCCATCCGCTTAACATAGTGTATTCATTTCAACCATAATATAATGAATATCTCCCCAAAATACCGGGTGATCAGTTTTGCACTATGTTGACTATCAGGGAAATTGACAAACTTACTTCATAAAATAAAATTGGGAAACTGGATCAGACAATCTCTTTGTCATCAATAAGGTAAAGAAGGAAAACATTGGGCAAACTGCCTGAAACTACTACTGAACCAAAGAAATGAAGAAAGGGCAAGAAGGAATAGTCTATAATAGAGAAGTAAAGAGAGATTGGGCAGTTCTTGCAGAAATTCACAATATCAACCTTTCAGCATCAAATGGATTACAAAAAACAACAAAGAGTTCTACCTTGCAATTCCATTCTACTTGCATGTAAACATGATGATGCTCAGAAACCCACTTCATCTCACTGAGACTTGGTTTCCTCATAAATGTTAAAGGTGTTCTATCATTTATTTGTGAATCTTCAATGAACACATGGATTTCAAGCACTTAACACAGCATTCTCCATTGAGGAAAGAGTCATTAACAAGGTCTGGTGGTTGTTTCCCTATGTTCCTCCACAGTGCTCTAGATGGGAATTTTACTCGTCTTTCTATAAAACTTGTAGAACCTGTGCCCTCCCATTGAGGTAACTAAGTTCCAAAGGAGGAGGCCTTAAAAAACAAATTTTGTAACAAATTGTATAGAGAGGCTTCTAAACCCTTATTGCCCTTTTCAAACATATGTCCTCTCTATACTCAGAAATTGATGGCTTGTATGAGTGCCTGAAAGTGGAGAATAGTCGTCCAGGTGGAAATATGTAATATCTGTTTGGTGAGTCTAGCTCCTGACTCATGCCCATCCTCATCCTCACTCAGCATTCCACAATACAGCCTCCCAGCAAGTGGGTCCCTCCAGCCAGAAACTCCACGGGACCCTGGTCATTCACTGCCTTCATCTTCCTGACCATGCACTCAGAGCTGCTTTCTATTCTGCTGTCATCCTGGCTTTGTGGTTTCCCTAAAGAACAAAAAACCACAAGTAGAGAGCAGAGCTGACGGAGAACATCCATGCTCTGCAGTGACATCTGCAACACAGGTGTTCCAGGATTTCCGCTGCCTGTGACATCATGGTAGCTGTAGCTAGAAGGAAAGAGAAAGCAGGGTGTAGCCCTTGTGTGGACACTTGTAGACCTCCCAGAGGAAGAGAGCCCCCTGGTGGCCAGGAGTGACTGGGGTGGCCACTAAAGTAGACCTAAAGGCTGGTTTCAGATCTAGGCAAAAGGGTCAGCACTTCCTGGGGATTTCTCTTCCTGTTGCAAAAAGTCTATACTTCAGAAAGAACAGATGCTGAGTGTCATCGGCCTGTTTCCTATCCCCTGCACTATGCCAAAGAGAACAAGAGTGTGGCTTGGGGCACCACATGGCATCCCTGGGATTGGAATCCAGGAAGAGAGAGACGTGGAGGTGCTGCCTACAGCAGGCTGTGTAGACCAGGGTGCCCACCCAAGCATCACACCCTTCCCCTACTGACGGTTCCAGGCAACAGGCAGAGCTGCCAATCTGGGTGTGAAACTCAATACTATCCAGGAAAAGCTCCTGTTCAGAGTGCAATTCTCCTTTGTGAACTAATTGGTCCCCTTGAACATTGCCCTCCAAGGGTAAATTCAGAAAGAATCCGTCCTAATATTGTTTATATGATTTGTCCATTTTTAATATTAATGCTGTTATTTCTATGAAGATGTTGGAGTTCTTGTGTGTCCTCAATACTTATTCCCTGTCAGATGGACAGTTTCCAAATATTTTCCCCTTGCTTGTCTTTTGAGTCTGTTCATTTCTTCTTTTGTAGTGCAAGAAAAGGATTTTTGTTCCATATAATTCCATTTATGTAATTTTACTTTAGTTTCCTGTGCCTTCTGGGTGTTACTGATAAACGCTTCTCCCAGACCAATGTCTGGAGTAGTTCCCTAAATATTTTCTTCTAGTAGGTTCATTGTTTCATGTGTGAGGTTTATGGTTCTTATCTGGGTTCTCTGTTTTTCTTAATAGTGTTGGGAGGGGTGCACTAGTTTCACTCTTCTGCATATGGATATTCAGTTTCCTCAGTACTATTCGCTGACGAAACTCCTTTTCCCAATGAGTGTTCTTGGCACCTTTCTTCCAAGTCAGTTAGCTGTGGATAGATGGATTGATCTCCAGTTTCTCCATTGTGTTCCTTGGATCTGTGCGCCTACCAGTAAACAGCAGCGGCACGTCATTTGCTGAAGATAGCTTGGCTGATTGTGTTGTAGTCTACTACTGTGATCCCTCTGGCTTGCCTCCTTTTGCTCAGGATTGCTTTGCCTACTCATGGCATTTTGTGGTTCCACAGAGATATTGTTTTTGTTTTCTTCCCATTTCTGTGAAGACTGTCATTGGTATTTTAGTAGAACTTGAAGTAAATCTGTAGTTTGCTTTGAGTAATAGTGTCTTTTTAACAGTACAATTCTTAAGATCAACAACCATGGGGTGCCTTTCTGTTTATGTGTCTCCCGTGCTAATTCTTTTCTCAGTATTTTGTGCTTCGTTGCAGTAACGGGTTTCTATCTTGTCGTTTGCATTTATTCCTAATTTGATTTTTCTACCAATTATACAGGGGTGCCTCTTGATTTCTTTGTTAGTAACATTGTTATTTTTTATGAATTAAAAAAAAACTTAAGTACACTGAATTGAATATTAAAGATTGAAATTTTAATAGACGTTAGCCTACTTGAAAATTTTTCCTGTATTGCATTACATTATAGTATTATAATACTATAATACTAAATACACATATTTTCATAATTTTATATTATCTCTATTATTTGGAAGTTTGAAATTTATCCAAATAAAGAAGTTAGATTCAAGTCACTAACCAAACTTAGCCATGAAGTTAAGTTAAAAGTCAATAGTTAGTAAACAGAACTGACACACTTGAACTGAAAATTTTCATTTCTAGTACAGTTTCAACCCTACATTGAATACAGAGATTCAACTTTGCCATTCCTTGTATAAAAAGTGGACAAATACATAGTCGACATATAGAGATAGCAGTTTACCTGTATGCAAGGTTAACAGAGTTCAGTTAAAAATAATCTTAAAAGGCTCACTGGTCAAGGAGTGGGGAGACAATAGTGAAAAGAACATGAAAATAACATGGGTGAGAAAATGCCCTAAACCCAAGCAGAGGGTACATGAAGAAAGCAAAAACAGAAGTAGAAAGTAAAGTGGGGACATCCAGAAAGCAGACAGTAGTTATGTTCCCTATTTAAGACCAAGGCCCAAAGCAACATCCTCAGAAAACCTGCAGACCAAGACTGAGAGTCATCCAACTCAGACAGCCCAGCAACATCTTCAGCATTCACAATGGCCTTGCCCTTCTCTGTCGTGATGGCCCTGGTGGTGCTCAGCAGCATGTCCATCTGTTCTCTGGACTGTGATCTGCCTCAGTCCCACAGCTTGGCCAACAGGAGGGCCTTGATTCCCCTGGTACGAATGAGGAGAATATCTCCTTTCTCCTGCCTGAAGGACAGGAGTGACTTCAGATTCCCCCAGGAGGAGTTGCATGGCAAGCAGCTCCAAAAGGCTCAAGCCGTCTCTGTCCTCCATGAGATGACCCTGCAGACCTTCAATCTCTTCAGCACAAACGACTCATCCGAGGCTTGGAATAAGCCCCTCCTAGACCAGTTCTGCACTGGCCTCTATCGGCAGCTGAATGAGCTGCAAGGCTGTCTGATGTCGGAGGTGGGAGTGGAAGAGACTGCCCCGATGAACGAGGACTCCATGCTGGCTGTGAGGAGCTACTTCCAAAGAATCACTCTCTACCTGAAAGAGAAGAAATACAGCCCTTGTGCCTGGGAGGTTGTCAGAGCAGAAATCCTGAGGTCCTTTTCAGCAACAACAAGCTTGCAAGAAAGATTAAGGAGAGAGGAATGAGACTGGTCCAATGTGGCAACCATTCCGTTGACGCCGTCACTGTCTCACACTTTCATGAGTTCTGCCATTTCAAAACTCTCCACTTTGATATAACCAACGGTTATTGAATCAAATGTTTCAATTATTTTCCAGAATGTCAAGCTTATGGTCTTCAATTTTATAGGTACTGGCCACTTACATATGACCCTGATGGTGGATTTATTTATTGTTCATTTAAATATCTATGTATTCAACTATTTATAAGATTTAAGTTATTTTTGTTCCAAAAATTATGTGCAACTTTATAATGTTCATGTAATAAAATATGTTCTCTATATTTAGCCCATTTATTACTTTGCTTTGTTCATGAAATTATTACTAAGGAAAACTTCTTGTATTTGTTCATTCTTTTAAAATGGAACTTCAAGCTTGATTACGAAACATGATAAAGGAAGGAATTGTACAATTCTTTGACCTGTCATTGTTATGTTCAGGATATATGTAAAAATTAGTCAAATGTCAGCTACTGCTGTCTGATTCATTCAGGATATAAAGGCGAACCTAACAAACACAGTTCTTGCTCTATGGAATCTTTGATTCTTCTAGGGGAAGAAACCTAAAAACAATAACCAATGCCAATTCATGTCAATTAAGTTAAATGCTAGAATGAGAAGAATGACAGACCAGTATACTCCTCTCAGAAGAAGGTAGACTAAGGGATGCCAGGAAATAAAAAATTAAAGCAGCGATATTACTTATAAATTTATAGTTAAATATCTAAGTGAAAATGCCTGTCACCACATGGGGATGACTGAGTTTGCCATTTCCAAGGAATTCAATGCCTGGAACTTCATCACTGGCAACTGAAAGGACAATTAGAAAGGTGGTCATGTGCACAGGGATAGTAGAAAGTGAAACAGACTCAAGCTTGATTCTGAGGACCTTCCACTCTTAGGACAGGAGAGAGGAGCTGCTATGGAAGCACAGGTGGAATACCTGACATTAGAAGGACACAGAGAATGCCAATAACAAGGTCTTTAAGGAAATAAATGCACTTAGAAGAAGAATCGGTGGACTTATGGAAATGTGGATTGAATATGTCCACCCTGGCAGGAAGACAGACAGCACAGTGAGAGGTGCTTTGGTGGAAGTAATCCATGGAAAAGTGGAGTAATAATGGAGTAGGTGGAAAAGTGAAATGAGAAACCAGAAATCAATGCCACGTATATGGAAAATGTTATAATTATGGCAGGGTTGCCTTTAAAATGGATGGGAGAAATCAAGTTGAACTTGGGAAAGAATGAGGGTGATTTCATATCTGCATAGTTTTTCATTCTATAAAGTACGTATATCTCTAGATTAAGTGGTTTTGGTATATGGGCAAACCATATCCCCATCTGCTTAACATAGTGTATTCATTTCAGTCGTAACATAATGAATATCTCCCCAAAAACCGGGTGATCAGTTTAGCACTATGTTGACTATCAGGGAAACTGACAAACTTACTTCATAAAATAAAATTGGGAAACTGGATCAGACAATCTCTTTGTCATTAGTAAGGTAAAGAAGGAAAACTTTGGGTAAACTGCCTGAAACTACTACTGAACCAAAAAAATGAAGACAAGGCAAGAAAGAGTAGTTTATAATAGAGAAGTAAAGAGAGATTGGGCAGTTCTTGCAGAAATTCACAATATCAACCTTACAGCATCATATTGATTACACATAACAAGGAAGAGTTCTACCTTGCAATTCTGTTCTGCTTGCATGAAAACATAATGATGCTCAGAAACCCACTTCCTCTCTCTGAGACTTGGTTTCCTCATAAACATCAAAGTTGTTCTATAATTTGTTTGTGAATCTTCAATGAACACATGGATTTCAAAGCATTTAACACAGCATTCTCCATTGAGGAAAGAGTCATTAGCAAGATCTGGTAGGTGTTTCTATATTTTTCTCCACAGTGCTCTAGATGGGAATTTTACTCATCTTTCCATAAAGCTGGTGGAAACTGTGTCCTCCTGTTGAGGTAACTAAGTTCCGAAGGAGGCAGCCTTAAAAAAACAAATTTTGTAACAAATGGTATAGAAAGGTTCCCAAATCATCATTGCCATTTTCAAACACATGTCCTCTCTATACTCAGAAATTGATGACTTGCATCAGTACCTGAAAGTGGGGAATAATCATCCAGGCAGCAATTCAGAAGATATGCAATATCTGTTTTGTGAATCTAGCTCCTGACTCATGCCCATCCTCATCCTCACTCAGCATTCCACAATACACCCTCCCAGCAGGTGGGTATCACCAGGCAGAAACCCCACGGGACCCTGGTCATACACTGCCTTCATCTTCCTGACCATGCACACAGAGCTGCTTTCTGTTCTGTTGTCATTTGGGCTTCGTGGTTTCCCTAAACAGCAGAAAACCACAAGTAGAAAGCAGAGCTGACGGAGAACACCCATGCTCTGCAGTGACATCTGCAACACAGGCGTTCCAGGATTTCCACTGCCTGTGACATCATGGTAGCTGTAGCTAAAAGGAAAGAGAAAGCAAGATCTAGCCCTTGTGTGGACACATGTAGATTTCCCAGGGGAAGACAGCCCCCTGGTGGCCAGGAGCGAGCAGTATGGCCACTAAACTAGACCTGAGGGCTGGTTTCAGATCTAGGCAGAAGGCTTTGCACTTCCTGGGAATTTCTCTTCCTGCTGCAAAGAGCCTACACCTCAGCAAGAACAGACGCTAAGTGTCATCAGACTCTTTCCTATCTCCTGCACTATGCCAAAGAGAACAAGAGTATGGCTTGGGGCACCACATGGTGTCCTTGGAATTGGAGTCTAGGAAGAGAGAGACATGGAGGTGCTGCCTACAGCAGGCTGTGTAGACCAGGGTTCCCACCCAAGCATCACACCCTTCCCCTACTGACGGTTCCAGGCAACAGGCAGAGCTGCCATTCTGGGTGTGAAACTCAATACTGTGCAGGAAAATCTCCTGATTCAGAGTGCAATTCTCCTATGTGAACTATTTTGTCCCCTTCCAAATTGCCCTGCAAGGGTGAAGTCAGAAGTTAACCGCCCTAATATTGTTTATATGATTTGTCCATTTGTAATCGTAATGTTGTTTTTTTTTCTGTTGAGATGTTTGAGTTCCTGTATTTCACAATGTTTATTCTCTGTCTAATGGGCAGTTTCCAAATATTTTCCCCATGCTTGCCTTTTGACTCTGTTCATTTCTTACTCTGCAGGGCAGAAAGAAGGATTTTTGTTCCATATAATTCCATTTATGTAATTTTACTTTTGTTTCCTGTGCCTTCTAGGGGTTACTTATAAATGCTTCTCCCTGACTAAGGTCTGGAGTAGGTCCCTAAATGTTTTCTTCTAGTGGGTTCATTTGTTTTGTGTATGAGGCTTGCAGTTCTCATCTGGGTTCACTGTATTTTTGTTTATTTTTTTTTAAGGGGGGAGGGTCTAGTTTCATTCTTCCCCATATGGATATTCAGTTTCCTCAGTACTATTCACTGACCAGACTCTTTTTCCCAATGGATATTCTTGGCACCTTTATTCAAAATCAGTCAACTGTAGATAGGTGGATTGATCTCCAGTTTCTCCATTGTGTTCCATGGGTCCATGCGCCTACCAGTAAACAGCAGCGGTGCCCCACTTTGCTTAAGACAGGCCTGCAGGATATGTTGTAGTCTATTAGTGTGATTCCTCCAGCTTACTTCCTGTTGCTGAGGATTTCTTGGCTACTCATGGCCTTTTGTGGTTCCAAAGAAATGTTGTTTTTGTTTTCTTCCTATTTCTGTGAAGACTGTCATTGGTATTTTAGTAGAAATTGAAGTGAACCTGTAGCTTGCTTTGAGTAATACTGTCATTTGAACAGTACATTTCTTAAGATTGACAACCATGGGCTGCCTTTCTGTTAATTTGTATCCCCTGCTATTTCTTTTCTTAGTATTTTGTGGAGTTTTGTTGTAAAAGGTTTCCATCTTGTTCTTGACTTTTCCCCTGGGTATGACATTTCATTTTTATACCTATTATAAATGGGGTGCTTCTTGATTTCTTTGGCAGTAACTTTGGTATTTTTTTATGAACCAAAATTAAAAATCTAAGTGCACTGAAATGAATGTTAAACTTTGAAATTTTAATAGACTTTAGCCTACTTGAAGAATTTTCCTGTATTTCATTATATTGAGTATACATATACACGTATTTTTATAATTTTACAATTATCTCTCTTATTTAACACATTGCAACCCATCTAAGTAAATAAGTTAAAGTCACTAAACAAACTTAGTCATGAAATAACGTTAAAAGTCAAGACTTGGCTCGGCGCCTGTAGCTCAACCGGCTAAGGCACCAGCCATGTACACCTGAGCTGGAGGGTTCTAATTGAGCCCGGCCAGCCAAACAGCACTGATGGCTGCAACCAAAAAAATGGGTGAACATTGGGGCGGGAGCCTGTGGTCCCAGCTACCTGGGAGGCGGAGGCAAGAGACTCACCTGAGCCCAGGAATTGGAGGTTGCTGTGAGCTGTGATACCACACCACTCTACCCAGGGTGACAGCTTGAGACTCTGTCTCAAAAAAAAAAAAAAAGTCAAGAGTTGATGAACAGAACTGTTGCATTTTAATGGAAAATTTTGATTTGTAGTACATTTTCAATGCTGCATTGAATACAGACATTTAACATTATCATTCATTGTATAAAAAGGGGACAAATACATAGTTGACATATATACAGAGGAGTTTACCTGTATGAAAGGTTTACAGAGCTTCAATTAAAAATAATCATAAAGGCTCTCTGGTCAGGGAGTGAGGAGACAATAGTGAAAAGAACATGAAAATAACGTGGGTGAGAAAATGCCCTAAACCCAAGTAGAGGGTACATAAAGAAAGTAAAAACAGAAGTAGAAAGTAAAGTGGGGACATGCAGAAAGCAGACAGTAGTTATGTTCCCTATTTAAGATCAAGGCCCAAAGCAACATCCTCAGAGAACCTGCAGACAAAGACTCAGGGTCATCCAACTCAGCTAGCCCAGCAGCGTCTTCAACATCCACAATGGCCTTGCCCTTCTCTGTCCTGATGGCCCTGGTGGTGCTCAGCAGCACATTCATCTGCTCTCTGGGCTGTGATCTTCCTCAGTCCCACAGCTTGGCCAACAGGAGAGCCTTGATACAAATGAAGAGAATCACTCCTTTTTCCTGCCTGAAGGACAGGAGTGATTTCAGATTCCCCCAGGAGGAGTTGCATGTCAAGCAGCTCCAAAAGGCTCAAGCTGTCTCTGTCCTCCATGAGATGACCCTGCAGACTTTCAACCTCTTCAGCACAAATGACTCTTCTGAGGCTTGGGATAAGATCCTCCTAGACCAGTTCTGCACTGGCCTCTATCGGCAGCTGAATGAGCTGGAAGCCTGTCTGATGCCAGAGGAAGGAGTGGAAGAGGCTGCCCCGATGCACAAGGACTCCATGCTGGCCGTGAGGAGCTACTTCCAAAGAATCACTCTCTACCTGAAAGAGAAGAAATTCAGCCCTTGTGCCTGGGAGGTCATCAGAGCAGAAATCCTGAGATCCTTTTCAGCAACAACAAGCTTGCAAGAAAGATTAAAGAGATAGGAATGAGACTGGTCCAATGTGGCAACCATTCCGTTGACGCCGTCACTGTCTCACACTTTCATGAGTTCTGCCATTTCAAAACTCTCAATTTTCATATAACCAATGGTAAATGAATCAAATGTTTCAAGTATTTTCTGGAATGTCAGGCTTATGGTCTTCAATTTTATAGGTACTAGCCACTTACACATGACCTTGATGGTGGATCTCTTTAATGTTCATTTAAATATCTATGTATTCAACTATTTATAAGATTTAAGTTATTTTTGTTCCAAAAATTATGTGCAACTTTATAATATTCATATAATAAAATAGGTTCTCTATATTTAGCCCATTTATTAATTTGCTTTGTTCATGAAATTATTACTAAGGAAAACTTCTTGTATTTGTTCATTCTTTTAAAATGGAACTTCAAGCTTGATTAC